>OX155955.1:7421691-7461027 GCA_944548615.1 Micropterix aruncella
GATTATTCTCTTCTAATGCTGAAACTGGAACATCATGGGTCATTGTGGATCATCATCAGTGAATTGGGAAGTTTTCTATCCACTTTACAGGTATTGGTAGAATTTATTCCAAGCATTTATTCAAACGAGCTACTATATAATTAAGTGTTGGAAATTTGGTGGTTTTCCGTTTGATCTGGTGAGCGGTGAAGATACTCAAGTGTAGTATCCATTTTCAACATGACATTTGTTTAACATCATAAGAAACAATAGAATCTTTAAAACGAGCATAGTCTACGAATATTATAATCATCCTCTTCAAAACGAGCACAGTCTGCATACATTATCTGACTAGTAATTTAATAATTTTGACTATCTATGAAGTCATATACCCATTTATATTATAAATTTATACTATTTAATTTCTTTTAATATAATTATTTCTACTGCTGCTATTATAAAATGTACCTATGTATCTAACTTTTTAGTTTAATTTAGTAACTGTATAACTTTTATTATTAAAAAGTGTTAGTCGTATGATTACGCTGTTAAAAAACCGCCTGCTGCGAACCCCCGAAGTCGTTAATCACTAGACAGTTGCAACTGAACTGATCAGTTGCGTTCAATACTAAACTATCTGCCTACCTGCATTATGGATAGCAATATTTACTGTGAAACGAGCGGAACTCATATGAATACGATGCGACAGTCACCTCTATACCGCAAAAGAGGGGATTCGCGCTTGTAGATTTTATCCTGCGGTTTAGACAATTGTTTAAAATACTGAAAAAGGGAATAAAAAAAAAATACGTGTGGCACTCGGGGACTGCCGCGGTAAAGCTATTGCATAGCATTTTTAACAACTTATGCAATTATAATTATTTATTTATTGTTTATTTTTTATTTTTTTCTGATATCAGATAACTGCGCTCTATCGGAAAACGTTGAAATTATTCCGAATCATCTGCGGCTACGGAATAATTTAAACGTCTTCCGATAGAGCGCCGCGCACGAATTTTTTATTCGATAAAGCTAAAAACGGATTATTAAAAAAAATCGTAGATAAAAAGATTGATAATTAAATTATCTTTAAAATGGTGCAGGTTTCATAATAATACGCCAGATAGTATTTGCGTAGTAGTCGTTTTTGTGTTCGGTTAGACCTAATTTCCCAAATTAATTACACTATGTAATATAAACAAAATCTAAAATATTCAAAGCTAAGAATATTAGGAAAATGTTCTTGTTTAATATATATTTTTTTTGAATCGTAAGCAGTACTCGTTTAGACGTAATTATCAGTTTAAAATCATTAATTTTCTATAAGAAATTTCCTCATTCGGTCGCCGCGCTGGGCTCCCGCGATAAAAGCTATGCAATAGCTTAAAACATAGAAAATAAAAAATAACAAAGACATAAAAACTAGAAAAATAAAATACGTGTGGCACTCGGGGACTGCCGCGGTAAAGCTATTGCATAGCATTTTTAACAACTTACGCCATTATAATTATTTTAATTTTATTTATTTTATTTTTTCTGATATCAGATAACTGCGCTCTATCGGAAAACGTTGAAGTTATTCCGAATCATTTGCGGATGCGAAAGCATTTTAAACGTCTTCCGATAGAGCGCCGCACACGAATTTATTATTCGATAAAGCAAAAAAACCGGATTATTCGAAAAAAATCGTAGATAAAAAGATAGAAAATTAAATTATCTTTAAAATGGTGCAGGTTTCATAATAATACGCCAGATAGTATTTGCGTAGTAGTCGTTTTTGTGTTCGGTTAGACCTAACTTCACAAATTATTTACACTATGTAATATAAACAAAATCTAAAATATTCAAAGCTAAGAATATTAGGAAAGTGTTCTTGTTTAACATATATTTTTTTCGAATCGTAAGCAGTACTCCTTTAGACGTAATTATCAGTTTAAAAACATTAATTTTCGTTAAGAAATTTCTTCATTCGGTCGCCGCGCTGGCCTCTAGGCCCGCGATAAAAGCTATGCAATAGCTTAAAAATAAACAGAAATAATGAAAAACATAGAAAATCAGCAAAGCACAATACAAAATTTCGAAATTTTAATTCGAATTCCGATATTATCGAAATTTAATCGAAATTCCGAATTTCAAATGTCAAAATGTCAAGTTCGAAATTTGAAGTAGAATGAATATTAAGTTCGACATTTGAAGTAGAATGTCGAGTTCGAAATTCGAAGTAAAATGTCAAGTTCGAAATTCGACGTAGAATTGCAAGTTCGAAATTCGACGTAGAATTTCAACTTCGAAATTCGAGGTAAAATATCAAGTTCGAAATTCGAAGTAAAATGTCAAGTTCGAAATTCAACGTAGAATTTCAAGTTCGAAATTCGAAGTAGAATGTTAAGTTCGAAATTCGAAGTAAAATATCAAGTTCGAAATTCATGTCAAGTTCAAAATTCGACGTAGAATTTCAAGTTCGAAATTCGAAGTAGAATATCAAGATCGAAATTCGAAGTAGAATGTCAAGTTCAAAATTCGAAGCACAATTTCAAGTTTGAAATTCGAAGTACAATTTCAAGTTCGAAATTCGAAATAGCATTCCAAGTTCGAAATTAGAAGTAGTAGAAATTAGAAAAGAAAAGAAGGTTTAAAAACTGACAAATTTAAAAAAAAGACTGTCTACCTACAGCGTTAGAGTCAGTCAGTGAGTCAGATATGCGCCTAACTATGTTATAAGTAGAATTATTATGATTACTACTAGATTTTTGGCTAAAAACCACAAAATGATCTTATTGCAACAAATAGGTACAACCCCCTCCAACCAAAGTATAATTTACGTCATACTACGAAAAACACGAATGAAAATTTGTCGCTTTATGAATGAATTTAGCAAATCGACGTTTCAACTTATACTTATGTGTAGGTACTTTTACCCGCAGGTTTCATATTGAAATCGACCCTAAATCGATTTTCAAAATCAATATTCAAGTTTGATCTAACAGTAATCACGTCAGTTTATGAAATAAATGACGTATTTTATTTTATAACTGTTAATTAGTGAACTTGTTGCACGAAACCTATTCATCTAGTCACCCCAATGCGACGTCAGGCAAGGGACGTCAGAGCAGAGAAATGGTAATAATATACACGTAATAATACACGTTACTTACCTTAATAATCTATTTTTCTCCAGTATACGGCGTTTATGTTGTAAAAATTTTGATTTCCTGGCCATTTTGTTGTTTTAATAACGTAATTTATCTTCTTTCGGAACACAATGTCAGAATCCTACCGTACTGGGCCGCGGTCATACTGTATTAATTCAATTTATTTCTGATATCAGATAACTGCGCTCTATCGGTAAACGTTGAAATTATTCCGAATCATATGGGGCTAAGGAATCAAATGATTCGGAATAATTCCGATAGAGCGCCGCGCACGAATGTTATTCAATAAAGCAACAAAACCGGATATTATTCTTTTATTCTTTGACTATTCGAAAAAACTCGTAGATAAAAAGATAGATAATTAAATTATCTTTAAAATGGTGCAGGTTTCATAATAATACGCCAGATAGTATTTGCGTAATAGTCGTTTTTGTGTTCGGTTAGACCTAATTTCACAAATTAATTAAACTATGTAATATAAACAAAATCTAAAATATTCAAAGCTAAGAATATTAGGAAAATGTTCATGTTTAACATATATTTTTTTCGAATCGTAATCAGTACTTGTTTAGACGTAATTATCAGTTTAAAATCATTAATTTTCGTTAAGAAATTTCTTCATTCGGTCGCCGCGCTGGGCTAGGCCCGCGATAAAAGCTATGCAATAGCTTAAAATAAAAAATAATAAAATAAAATAAAAATAATAATAACAATAATAATTATAATAATTTTGATAATGATTATAAATTAAAATTAAAATAATAAAAAAAATATATATCTTAGATCTTTCCTTGACACAATCGTGGCACCTTAACCCAGGGTTGCCTAGCAAGGCGGGCTCGGCTGCTCTTTGCTTAGCACAATTGAAAGGTAATCATTTGCGTTTAATGCATGCGCTATGTAACCTGGGGTCAGACATATATGTATATAACTTTAAAAGCATACAACGGCATTGTCTAAATTGTCATTTCATTTTCTGTTGTGCTCATGCATTTTAATGTATATGTATATGTAAATAAATAAATAAATAAATTAATTAATTATAATTTTCCTCTTTGGAACGAGAAAGTCTGATGGACTTTAATCAACAATCTCCATTGTGTTCCTGAATCTACGGCTTACTTATAATTTTGCTTTAACACTCCGTCTGGAGCGGCTCTCAGGCGCAACTAAGGAGTTGGGGAAGATTGCATTAAATAACTAACTTAACCCAAAAACCCTGATCTGCAAAAAAAATTCTAAAAAACCCTAACCACCTTGGTTAGTAATTACACACATTTAAAATAATGAACTGTCAATATATAAAACACACACCTAGTGGCTATTTTATTAAAGCATTAAAGCAAGGCAATTTTGGATAGTTCAAAAATATAAAATTGAACGTAAGCAGTCTAGATTTGAGGTATTGTATTGGATATTGTAATTTTTCTGATAATTTAACTCATTTGAAGGAAGGTGTAAGCTATGTTTCATTTCAATGATCACATGTCGTTGTGATGGCTAGTATCATTTTTTTCTGGGTATTTGCTGTATGTATTAATTAGTATTAGGAAAGCGGAATAAATGTGGTTTTTGAAAAGACTACCAATTTGTTATTTGTCGATTGACGCGGATTGATTGATGATGATTTATTGATCATGATTGATTGATAGTATTGATTGATAATGATTGATTGATAATGATTGACTGATGATGATTGATTGATGATAATTATTGATGATTGATTGATGATGATTGATTGATAAATAATTGATGATTGATTGATTATTTATGATTGATTAATTTATTGATCGATCGATCAATCGATCGACCAATCAATCAATTAATCAATCAATTAACCCCTTTTGCCTATTGTACATTTAATGACAATCGCACTTAAAGAGTAAATTCCAGTCGCGTGTCGTAGCTGACAAGCACATTTTCCCCCCTCTATTTTGTTATAGTTTATATATTGTTAAGATAAACCTACTTGTACTTATAAAATGGACTTTAAAAATCGCGGTAACCTGCCATGTTATTCTTACATATTTGTATTAATAAATAAATAAACTAATGGACAACGGAATTATAAACGCAACCCTTCGAAAAAGTAATAGTATTTAGTTAATTTCATTATCTATTTATCTAAGCATTCACCTGTTAATATTAATGAACAACTGTATAAACAACGTAGGAGCCCGTCTACAAAATTGCTATGAATAGTAAATGACTAGAATAATTCAAAGTTCTTCGCGCAGGAACAATAATATATAGAGGGCGTTTCAAAAAGTTCATGTAAAATCCAAGAGATGGCTTGATGGATGATTTAGCTCGAAAGTAGCCAGAAAGTATGATGCCACTGTGCAATATTTAACTTGTCAAAATCAAAACTAGCCAAACCGCGCTAGTTTCAGTTCACCGATTTTCGTCGTATTGTCAACATGGTTTTTATTTTAAATATTTAAAATAAATTAAAAGTACAAAATGATTTTTTAAAACAAGCTTTACTTTCCACCAGGGAGTTGCAGTAGCTCCCAGCTCTATCTTCAGACCCTCGTCATCATGTGTAATGAAAACTATCATAACAATAAAATAAACGAGCGCAAACTCGACTCTCTTAGCACTTTCCGTCAGGGAGTTCAAGTGGAAATCTTTCGGCTCCATCTACAGACCCTCGTCATCAAATGTAATCCTCGTCTCAAGACAACAAAGTAAACGAGCCCAAACTCGACTATCTTAGCACTTTCCATTATGGAGTTTCAGTGACAATCTTCCGGCTCCATCTTCAGACGCTCGTCATCTTTCAATGTGATGGAAAGTACTCATGATAACAAATTCAGTCCCTACATCCCGCAAATTCTAGTCCCTACATCCCGGCTTCATTGTCACTGAACTAACATAAGTATGCCAAATTTAGTTCAATCGGATACCAGCAAGTGGTCGACAAATTTTGAAACGGACAACTTACATACGACCATTGCAGGTTAAAGCTTGTAATAAAGCACGAGATTCACATTCCTGCAGCATTGCAAAATATTCCTGTTTGGACCAGTAGCAATAAAGAAAGCACACTGCAGCATCTTGATCACTACGTCAACGCCGCCTAGCTAGGCCTAGTCCTAGCAGGTGTAACAGAAAATTATATTACCTGGGCACTCGTTTGTTAATAATTTAAAGAAAAAAAACGAAGAAATAAAATTAGTAATTTAAAAAATATGAAATATTATGGAGTATTTAAAAAAATATGAAATATCAATTAAAAAATAGATTTACGATGGAATTCAAATTAAAGAACTGGTTTAAAATATAAAAAAAATCGGTTGTGTCACCCCAAGACTTTCCTGGCTAGTATCCGGGGAGGTACGAAAAAACAGCGACATTTTTTACTCTAGTACCCCAAATTTGTATGGCAGGTACCCCAAACGTTGGTCGTAAGTACCCCAAAAACTAATAGGTTCTTCCGATGGTTAACAGAAGCTTCTATGCCAAATTTTAACTTAGACAGATTAAGCGTCTGGGCGCTATCGCGGAAACAATTTTTTCGCCGGGAACCCCAAATTTGTATGGGAGGTACCACAACCGTAGGGCGTAGGGACTCCAAAAACTAATGGGTTCCTCCGACGGTTAACAGAAGCTTATATACCAAATTTCAGCTCAATCCGATTAAGCGTCTGGGCGCTATCGTGGAAGAATACATACATACAGACAGACATACAGACATACAGACATACATACAGACAGAGATCGGTCTGGAAATAGTCTCAATCGTCTCAGGGAGTCTCAAAATATATATTCCCATCTTCATCTCAAAATTTTTTTTTAGCGCGATCACAATACTTTCCTTTCCGATAGGTCGTCAGGAAAGTAAAATATGTTAAAATAATAGATATCAGAATTACATTTCCAAAATTATTTTAAATAGGTTTAGTAAAAACATTCATTTGTAGTTAATATTAAAAATAAAATCATCAATAATAAAAAAAATAATATGTATTCGCCTGAACCATTCAATTAATATGTATTCGCCTATATAATATTATTCAAATTATGTTTAAAAATACCAAAAATATAATGAAAATTATCATCGAGTGAATAAATAAATATTGAAGTCGTAATAATATACCGATAAACTGAAAATAAACTGACAAACTGATACCTAGTACTCAAAAAATTACAAATGAAATTCGAGAGTCAAATTATTTTTTTGACCTCCTTTTATTACCGCATATGCCATATACACAGCTTCTTGAAGAGGCGTTTAGTCTGTGTTGATTTAATATTATATTTTAATAAGTTGTATGCCCTGGGGTTCAAAACAATAAAATGCCTTTGACCAAAGCCAGTCTACATTCTAAGAATATATATTATGTCAGCAACGGATCGTCGTGGCATATGCACTTGTGGGGAAATCCTATTATATCGGAATGTATTTAAATCTAGGAATTCGTATTTTTTTTTACCCACAAAGCTGATGCTTTTTCGTGGAACCCGCCTTATTTGCTTATCGGCAACATTTTCTAGGTGGGAATTTATAGCATCACTCAGTCAAATACTCAGGCGGTCACCCATCCCAGTATTGACCGCGCCCAACGCTGCTTAACTTCGGTAACAACGAGGAGAACTGGTGTCAACGCGGCTACGGACGCTACATATTACCCGGACCTTTTTTCGGCAGGCTCAAGCAACTGAAGTCAGCGTAAGGCGAGTAAAGGCATCTATATGCATTTTGCATATCAAGCTAGAATATGCATCCCTATCAAGGTAGAATAGCATAGTATCTAGGCAGTATTTGTTTCTGCAAACGAGGGTATCTTGGTCAATTCCGACCGCCTTTAAAACGGTTGCATAAGCTATATATTTGTCCTCCGAAGATATGACAATGAATCTTTTTATTCCATATTACCTTTCACAACCGTAGGAAAATGCATATTTTATCTTCACCTCTATTTTATTCTCCCAGAGCTCCTGCTTACCTGAAAAAAATATTCGTGACCATCTCTAGCCATGGTCCTCCCTTACTAGGGACAATACTATGTCAATACCATTATATCGGTCTTCTAATTAATCAAAATCGTTTGCAACCCAGGCTTCTTGTAAATATTTACTTATATTTTAGGAAAAAATATTGAAATACCACATTTTATATCATACGTATTTTTTTCTTACCTGCCGTGTTCTACCCTTTCCATTTGTTTTATTGTTTTATTAAAAATATGTAAATTTTATAGGAATTTACTAAATCTATCTTTCATGTATTAATCTACCTTTATTAAATCTACCTTTCATGTATTATGAATAAATGAATGAATTGAATCTTTATTACAGGACTGCCCGACAAAAAGGAGTGTAACGTGTTCAGGGTTCATCTATGTATTAAATGTTTTCCGTTTCTTTATTCCACCTTAATTTCTAAAATCTGCAACCGATTGAGAAGTTTGTGGCATTGTTAAAATCGTTATGTATTTCGAGTGTCATAGGGTGCCATAACTGTCAAAATACCAAGAAAGTAGTTTTTTAAATGTCCAAATATCAATAAATTAACATAAATATATCGTGTTTAGTGTAAATGACAGGTCTGATTGAGTACATTCTGGAAATAGGTTTACATGTATATGTATGGATAAAACATAAACCATAAATATTTCATTAAAAAAATCGTAAAAACAATATTCTTAATACAATAGTTCACTTTCTTTAACGGCAGTCCGGTTTTTTAAATCCCCCAGGAGAAACCGATCCACCAGCCGTGAGGCCTGAGATGCGACAGTCTTACCCAGGGTAGCTTTTCACACGAGGAGGCTTCTGAATAGGAGTTGAATCGTGAGTTGGACCGATCCGAAAATACAATGGATCTTATGACCCAAGCTGCACGAAACCGTTCGCTAATTCGCAATGATTTTAAAGGCAGTGAAGATTCGCCAGAATTGATTGATTTGAGTCTAAGCAGCAAACGTCGCTATAGTCCAATGTGAACAACAATTTCTGTAGTCGTCGTAGGCTATGGAAAGCCGAGAAAGAGACGTTTACTGGTTTCAATAGTTTATGCTTGCCAAGAAAGACGTTCGTCGATTGGTATACCTAATTTTTAAAATACTCAAGGGATATTTCGATGATAATAGATTTTTCCTCTAATGGTTTAAGGCTTTGACGGATTTATAATAATACTATGTTATTTGGCCAATTCGAAAATAAGGGTTATCGTAGAGGACAGAACGATACGTCTAGCGTGGGTGTTGTGGGTTTTTGCTGTATTATGTAAATTAGTATGTATGATCATTAATCAATGATAGCACAGACTTAGTATGTATTGCTTAATGCCGTACTACGTTTTGGCAACTAGGATTTTACTACGAAACGCAGCGTGTAGATAGCACCCATATTTCCAAACATTGTTCAATCTTGTCTTATGTTCAAAAGAAGACGTTCTAAACCCGCGTTTAAGGTATTCTACCTCAAAATAAAATAATAATATATTATTAAACGAATTTCGAAATCATAGCTCTTATTATTTTAATATTATGTACATAGTAATTTGGTATAGATATCAATATGTAATTTAGTATAGAGTTTTGATACATACTAATTGCGCGCGTTAAAGTTTGAATAGATTATCATGTGGCATTCTAATGTATACATACTATTTCTATGATGTAATCAGCGTGTATAAAATGTGATAGATGGCACTGATAATTTAATGTTATTTTTGTTATCATTGTTTAAATTACTGTTTTTTTTATGTTTAATCAATCAGTATTTTATAAAAAAACACATTCAAAATCAATATTATTATAGTTAAATATTATTTATTATCAATGGAACGCGCTAGAATTTTTAAATAGACTAATTGATGGTATTCTAATTTCTCCGTATTAATTATGCTATGTAATCAGCCTATATAAAATGCAACAGATGGCAATAATTACTGATTGTTATTATTGGTTAAATAATCTTTTTTTTATATAATCAGACAATCATTTATTAAAAAAAACATGAATTATGAATTCGTTAGTTAGTTTGGCCGGACAATGCTATCAACGCCACCTGAAAAACGTAATTTGATTGCAGAAACGTATTATGGCATAGAGCAACGGTTCTATCTTTCGTTGCAATGCGGTAAATCTCTCGTATAACACAAAAACGTATTATGGCATAGAGCAATGGTTCTATCTTTCGTTGCAATGCGGTAAATCTCTCGTCTAACACATGATCACATGCTTTCTCGATCTCTAAGGAACAGAGTCTCCTATATTATACGCTGGAGATAAAAAATATTAATATGTATAGTTAGAATATATAGAAATGAAACAACTGTAATAGGAATCATTTATTTAATCAATTCCAATTAGGTACGGTTTCAGGCTGTTACTACTCAAATATTTTATGAGGCTGTTGTATAGAGTGTATCGCTGAAAATAAAAATATTATAATTATATTTTTATATATATTTTAGAGCAATGCGCACACGTTGTTGTAATATAAGCTTTCTTAATCTTTTCCGATATTCTTGGAATATCCAATATGAATATTGAGCTATTTCGAAGGTTTTTTTATGGTGCCTACACTGTAGGAGGCACTACGTTTATCTATATTTAATTACATTAAATTTTGTTACAAACATGTTTGTTTGTTTGTTTCTACTCTTTATTGTGAAATTTCACAATGGGCGGGTTTATTTATAGAAGGACTGGGCTGCGGTACTCTCTTTTTTGCTACTATTTACAACGGAGCCTCTAATGATAATATGTAATGTACTGTAGTTTTAAAATATGCGCATTTCTTTAAAGAAATAAATAAATAAAATAAATAAATTGTCATATGACAATCTCTTACCACCAACCCTACTGTGACGTGTTTATATGTATGTGTGCGTGTAACATGTGTGTGTGTGTGTCTTGTTATTGCATTCGATCGACTGAATTGAAAATGCAATTCCGTTAATTTGATCCCAACGGAAAATAGTGACCCAGCCGGGAATCGAACCCGGGACCTTACAATTTACTCGTAAGATCAGGCGACCTAACCACTATGCCACCGAGCTGTGTCAGGTTATAAACTTAAAACTCGTCGCTAGATGGCAATAATATTTTTTAAAGATAACTTGCGGTGATGTTTATCTACCCGAAATATTAATTAAGTTTGAGTTGTACGTGCCGGTAAATTAATTATACAGCGACATAGTCGGATTTTTGTGTAATATGCCGGTTCGTCGTAACAACATTGTAGTCGACAGGCTAGCCAGTGCCGGATTAACACATGTCTAGGCCATTATACCGTCGAAATTTTGGGGCCCCCTTTGCAATTTTTGGGGGGGCTCTTTGAACTGTCAAACTTTCTGACGACGATATAGGGTAAAATAGAAGTGGCCACCGTCGAAGTGGGCCGTTAAATATTTTTGACAACGATTATGTCGCGTAGCAAAGAGCCGCAAACAAACAAAATACGATCGCGCAGGCTGGCAGCGGCCAACTTTCGATAATTTATAACAATGACGCTATTAGTCGGACCAAAAAGTTTATGAAACATTTTCGCCTTCGAATTTCAATTCAATGATTTTTTTCCTATCTAGGTACTAGAAACAATTTAGGAAATTATGATTGTAATGATCTCTTGTCGGGGGGGGGGGGGGGGGGGGGCTAAAAGGCATAGGCCGGTGCCTACTTGGCCTATTGGATAATCCGGCATTGAGGCCAGCGGGAAGAATGATAATATTTGTCAATTCCTTGTTTATTGAAATACACATATTTAAATATCCCGTTGTCAACTGAAAAGGCAACTTCCTGATATTTATTCTCAGCCGTAACCTTAAATGTTTATTTTTATTTCTCATACATTATTTTACCGTAATATTACAGCACTTAGATTACATTATTTTAAGCGTTAGATTATTGTATGCTAAAAATATTTAAATTCGTCTACGTACGAAAACTATACAACCAAAGGCAAAACTAACATTACCAGCCAGGAGAGCAGCTGGAGATTTTATGAACGTCCCATTTATGAAAACAACTTTTGAGCAAAGAAATTTCTCATTCATTGGGCCAAAATTGTATAACATCCTCCCGGCTATCTAAAGAGACACTCACTCAGCGAGTCTTCAAGACGTGGCTGCCAGAAGACGGTAATATACCCTGCCTTTATTTTTTTAATAACTTTTTTATTTTTTTACTATTGATTAAATATGATATTATATGATTTATGTATTATTTTTATTATTATTCGATTATGTTTATGACTACGTTTATGACTATGTCTAATTATTTTATTTACCATTATTTCGTTGCTTTTTTAACCTATTCTTAATTTTTAACATTTAACTTATATCAATTTCTGACATTTTGATTATTTAATGACTATTTTTATAACTATGACTATTTTCACCTCCTCTTCTTTTTAGTAATTATTATGGCTTTTTATTTGGCATTTTGATTTTTTCAGGTCTGTGCTGTTATTTTTTATTTCGCTTTTGGCAGCGTATTAAATGAAAATGACACTACATGAAAATGAAATGAAATGCGTACTAAATGAAAATGACATTACCTTAAACAAAAAAGGGTTTAAACGTATTTATACGTATTTTTCTCTACGTATTCAACGACCCTATGTTTATGGAATGTCCGCCCAAGCACAATCTTTGCTTAGTTAGGCGAAATTCACGTGAACAACTTGCTATAATACCCAAGCACAAAACTACACATTTCCAGTGCAGCTTTTCGTATTATTCTGCGGTTGTATGGAATCGGTTGGGAATGGCTTTGCGATCGAAATCAATTGCAGTATTTAAGGACCACTTTAAAAGTTTATTATTAAAGGAAGATATTTAGATGTCACAATTTGATTTTATTTTAAAATAACTATTGCTAATTCGATTATTACTATTGTCTTCGTTTATTTATTAATTTGTAACCTGATTATTTAATGTTAAATATTTTGATTTTGATTATTTTTGATTTATTATATGTAGATTATTAAATTTATGTAATTACGTTATTTTCTTTTAATATCATTTGATGTTAAATATCTTGATTTTTATTATTTCGATTTGTGTATTTATTTGATTATGATATTTTGGATTTTTTGTTTTAAGATTTATTTGATTTGGTTATTTTATTTTAAAAATCATACACCTATGTATCAATAATTAATAGGTGTGTCCTGAAAACCAGGATAAGAGATATCCTGAGGATACCCCTAATTTGCAGCGTTTGTAGCTTTATTTCATAGTCTTTGTCTATTTATAGTTTTAATTTTTAATCTGTGTGTTCTTGTTTTTTTTTGTATATGTTTTTATAACAGCTGCAAATAAATAAACAAATAAATAAATAAATAAATAAATCTGACAGAGGGCATCATTTAACAATTAGGTTTAATTTCTTGCTGTGTTAGATAAATGGTATTTTATTTGATGTTTCCTAATTGTAATTTGTAATATTTTTGTGAATTGCTTAAATTAGAAATTAAAACTATTTCGCAATATATTCTAAATTTGAACATAATGTCCAGACACGACATTGAACATAATGTCTAAACAGTCGTGTTATCCTTGGCTCTTGTATACAACCTTTGTCCAGAAAATTCGATGAATGACGTCATAGTGCCCACATGGGTAAGAGTAGGAAACCGGCGCATCCCACGCTGGACAGGTCGTGACTGGTCTGAACCAGCTCCCAAGCAGTGGTGCTGCGAGCTTACTTATCGTGTGGAAACGGCTCATTGTATACTTTACTCTAAAATGAGCTGTTTCCATACGGTAAGTACACTCGCAGCGCCGCCGCTCGGGACCTGGTTCAAACCAACCTCGAATTGTACAGCGCGAGATGCGCCGGTTTCCTACTCTTACGCATGTAAGCGCTATGACGTAATTCACAGAACTTTCTGGACAGGTGGGCGGTGTCGACTACAACAGGCGAACCCGTCACCCCAGGCTGGTATAACAATATAGATCGTTCTTTCAGCCGTGGGATGAGCTCAGAAGCCTTGGGGACAAGACAATCTACTGTCTAGTTCACCAGCAACCCGTTAGAGAACAACGCCTTACGGCGATGAACCGGGAAAGCTGCCCAGCGGGCAGCCTCACCCCCTAACTAACAGCAGGATATATCCGTCTGCAATTAACCTTCAGGATACCTCCGTCCTCCCGACTGGTTACGGTTCCGAAGCCGCTTACGCAACCTCTACCTGTTGTAATACAGCAGTAATTCAGTTTAAATTTATCGCGGACCTGGGCGTTCTTTGCCCGTAGTGCCACACGGGATCGAGTGGCCCAAGGTCATTTCAAGAGTGGCATGACAACAGATGAACATCCACCCCTGCTGCTTAGGAAACAAAATATTTCCATAGTCTCCAGACCCCTTCTGCAATTAGTCAGAATGCACAACCGATTGGCTTCGCCGACTGGTGCGCAAACCGTCCAGTGGCGCCGGGATGCAATCCCGCCGGGAGAAACCGGTCCACCAGCTCTGAGGCCTGAAACACGGGAGTCTTACCCGGGGTAGCCTTCCACTCGATTAGGCTTCTGAATAGGTTGAATCGTGAGTTGAGCCGATCCGAGAACAAAATGGATCTTATGGCCCAAGCTGCACGAAATCGTTCACCAGCCTCTGTCCGAACTTTCTGGACAGAGGTTGTATGCATACCTTGTATACGATATGTATTATTTGACTATAGTGTAATTTTACGAAATAGATAATATACTAACCTGCGAAAGCCAATTACATTTGTTATTTTCACCGATATATATCGTAACCATGTTGCAGAGCTGATCTGTCGCATACGTGTAACCTGGTTGCGATTTGGCGCTCGCCATCTGTTTCAAGCCGGGGCCCGACTTTTTGCCCATCAACGTGATATACTTGTCGAGCAGCTCCGGTTTACCATACGCCATTTTATCGACCAACGAGTGAATCGCTTCCGCGGTCATGTTGGGTACTTTATAAGTGTCCAGAAACTTGTACTGTAACTGCCAATTTGGATTTTTTGACGGGGTTAGATTCGCTTCGGTCATATTATAGTAATACGAACTGTAATCTATAGGATTCTGTCAAAAAAATAATATTAAATTATTTAAAATCTTCGTCTAAAGAAAGCTACATTATTGCAATTGAACCAATTTGGAAATAAAACAATAGTAAAAAAAATACTATTGTTTAAATTATTTGAGTATAAAAGTATGAGGCGCTTTATTTCAAATCAAATCCAATGTTTCCTAGAAGCATTTATTTAGGTACATAAAATTACACAATGTTTTATAGTACGCGGCGAGAATCGTTTAGTATTGGACATCTTGTTAGTGTCGAACTAATCGAATTTAATGGTCAGTGCTGGATTAACCCATGCAAAGGCCCTTAGGCTATCGAAATCATAGGGCCCCTTTTCACTTTCTGGGGCCTTCTTTGGGCTGTCAGACATTGTGACGAGGATATAGTGTGGAATAGATGTGTATATAAACAAAACACGATCGCACCGGAAAAGTGAGCTGTCCAGCATTTCTGACAACGCTTATATTCCGTATCAAAGACGCGCATATAAACAATATAGGTTCGCACAGGCAGGCAGCGGCCAACTGTCGATAATTTATAATAATTATGCTATTAGTCGGATCAAAAAGTTTGTTAAGCATTTTCTTTTTAAAATTTCAATGATTTTTAAAATATCTATTAGAAACAGTAGGGCGCTGTCGGCTACAACGGGCGAACCCATCACCCCAGGCTATTATAACTACATGTGATCGTTTTTTCAGCCGTGGGATGAACGTAGAAGACTTAGAGACAAGACAATCTACTGTCTAGCTCGCCAACTATCCCGTTAGAGGCCAACGCCTTACGACGAGGCACCGGGAAAGGTACACATCGGGTAGCCTCGCCCCCTAACTACCAGTTTTGGTAGGATATTTTCGTCAGGACCTTTAGGACACTTCCGTCCTTCCGACTGATTACAGGTCCGAAGTCGCTTACGCAGCCTCTACCTGTTGTATTACAGCAATAATTCAATTTGAATTTATCGCGGACCTGTGCGTCCTTTGACCGTAGTGCCACACGGGGTCGGGTGGCCTAAGGTCATTTCAAGAGTGGCATGACAATAGGTCATGACAACAGGCATGACCCTGCTGTTTAGGAGATAGTATATTTTCATAGTTCCCCAGACTCCTTCAGCAATTAGTCAAAGTGCACAACCGATTTGCGTCGCCGATCGGTGCGCATACCGTCCAGTAGCGCCGATATGCAATCCCCCCAAGAAAAAAACGGTCCACGGCCTGAGACGCGAGGGTCTTACCCGGGGTAGCCTTCCGCACGAGGAGGCTTCTGAATAGGAGCTGAATCGTGAGTTGAGGCGATCCGAGAACAAAATGGATCTTATGGCCCAAGCTGCATGAGACCATTCGCTACCTATTAGAAACAATTAAAAAAATGATTGTAATGATCCCTTGTGGCGGAGCCTCTAAAAGGCGTCGGGCCCTTAGGCCGGTGGGTGTGTAATTGGCCTATTTGATAATCGTACTGGCAACTAGATTTGTTTGGCCATGATATTTCGGCAGCTCTGTTATTATTTATCCTTCAGAAAAAAGCGGCGCATCGAAGGCGGAGGTTGTCACTCGCCATTATCGGACATTGTCGTCAATTTGGGGGCCATCGAAATCGGCAATAATCAGCTTGGATGATAAGATCCATTTTGTTCTTGGATCGCCTCAACTCACGATTCAGCTCCTATTCGGTCCTAGACGGTTTGCGCATCGTTCGGCGACGCCAATCGGTTGTGCACTCTGACTAATTGCCGAAGGATTCTGAAGACTATGGAAATATACTGTCTCTTAAGCGCCCTCTTAACTGTCGTTAACCACTAATGGGCCCATGATGAGGTGGCCACAATGACCCATGTGTTCAGGGTCGGTCACACTCACGGGTCAACACCCATCCGATGGCCTCCACGCATGGGGTGCGAGCCTGGGTAGGACACTGGGTCAACCAGTCTCCCCTGGGAATCAATCCTCTGGCGCTCCTGGACGGTCTGCGCACCGAGCGGCGCAAGCCAATCGATTGTGCTCTCCGACTAACAATCGGGGGAGTCTGGGAACTGTATTGTTTCCTATAGAGCGGGGGTAGTTGTCTACCTTACGGCGACTGCTCTTGAAATGACCATTGGCCATCCGATCCCGGTTCAGAGTCGGGCAAAGGACGCCTTTGTCCGCGATAGATTCGGTGCACTCCGTTTCACCGCTTCGTAAGGGAGAGGGCCGCGCAAGCGACCTCGAACTCGGAACCAATCGAGAGACCGGAGAAATCTGGTCACAATTGGAAGTGAGGGCGCGAGTATCTCGAGCCCGCCGGGTTTATTCCTGGCTCACTCGCGGTAAGGCGTTGGACTCTCACGGGTTGTGACGTAGCTGGACGTAGAATTGTACTGTCCAAAGTCTTGTACGTTCACTGCAGGGCGACAGAACGACTAATCGTTAAAACGTCCTGTGGTGACGGGCTCGCCCGTTGTAGTCGACACCGCAAGATGTCGTTAACCACTCTTGAAATGACCATTAGGCTACCCGATCCTGAATTCAGAGCTGGGAAAAAGATTCCTTTGGTCCGCGATAAATTCAAACCGAATCACCGCTGAACATACGGTAGTTAGAGGTCGCGCAAGTTACTTCGAACCCGTGACCAGTCGGGAGGACGGAGGTATCCTGGCGGTATTAACCTACATGTATTAACCTAGAATTATCCAGGCGGAGATATTCTTTTAAAACTGGTAGCTAGGAGGCGAGGCTGCCCGATGGATCTCCTTTCCCGGTGCCTCAGGAGTTGGCCTCTAACGGGCTTGTTGGTGAAGCTAGACAGTAGATTGCCTTGTCTCTAAGTATTCTACGTTCATCCCATAGCTGAAAGAATGATAACATATCGTTATACCAGCCTGGGGTGAAGGGTTCGCCCGTTGTAGTCGACACCGCCCTGCTGTCTTAGAAAACTACGTTTCCAGACTTCCGCGCAGGTTTCCGCTCATGGCCCGCCCGAGGGAATTCCTCTAGCACACTGCAGATACATTACTCCCTACATGCACAGGTTACAAGTGAAGTTACCTCTTCGAGCAGACAACCTGATGGGAGCAGATTCATGAGATGGGCCGACCAACGACACAAACTGGCCATCATAGTTCAATCTGCGTGGAACCCCAGAAACTGTTAGAAAGGACGGTTGGGATGTATTCCAAACTTGGAATATAAGTCAAATGCCAGAGGAATAGGAAAACTTGTAAACGTACAGAAGTTCCAAACTACCAAACTTACAAAAGTATTAGCGTCCATTTCAAATATTTTGTAATTCATGTTGTAATCTGTATAGGTGTTGGCACCTCCACCGTTCCAGTGAACTAAAATGGGCCTATCAGTGATCGAATCGTACTGTATCCTAAACTCATCCGTGTGGGTATGGCCGCAGAATATGCCAGCAATGGAATATTGGAATCTGTAAATAAAATTATGTATACCTTAATAAAATTATGGGTAAGTTGCCTTGGGCCACTACTGGGGCGGTGTCAACTACAATGGGTGTACCCGCCCCCCCCCCCTGGCTGGTAAAACAATATATGATCGTTCTTTCAACCCTGGGTTGAGCGTAGAAACTTATACATAGTCAGTCTACTTCCTAGCTCCGCTAACTAGCCCGTCAGAGTCCAACGCCTTACGAAAAACCCTGAGAAGCACTCAGCGGGACGCCTCGCCTCTGACTACCAGATATAGTCTGATTTCTCCGTCCTCCCGACTGGTTACGAGTTATTGGTCGCTTGCGCGGTTCTCTACCTCATGCAAACGGCGATTCAGTTCAAACCATCGCGGACCATTGCACTCTTTGCCCGACTGTTCACACTGGATCGGGTAGCGGATCGGTCGTTCTAAGAGCGGCTGATACTAGGTCAACCACCACCCCGAACAAAGTTGTTTCCAGAGCCCCCCGGTTATCAGTTGGAATGCACAGTCGATTTGCTGATGCCGCACGGTGCGCCCGAAGAACAACTTTCAGGGGAAACTGACCCAAAGGGCGGAGTCCTACCCACGCTTGAACTTCTACTTGGAGGCTACCGGATGGGTGTTGACCCTTGAGTTTGGCCGACCTATGAACGAAGCGGGTCATAATGGCCCAACTGCACATGACCCGTTAGCTCCCAATACAGAATCAACAGAAATCCATTCAGTAAACAATACTTTCTTACAATAAAAAGAACTATATTCTGCAGTGAGTGATTTCTCGTAAGTAAGCGTTTCATAACTCTGATTAAGCGTTTCATAACTGCCATGAGTTTCATCGTATCCTGTCAACGATATCGCAGGATCAACAAAGAACATTATGTTGCTTTGAATAAAACTGCATAAATAATGTAAGTTAGGTACCTATCAAAAATTCTGGCGCATTCACGATTCCACGTATAAACAAGGTCTGTTATGCCGAGACAAACATGCATTAAGATATAGACTCGTTGTTGTTTCCGTTCAGATTGCACAAGTACGTTTTTCAACCATTCCAGCTGGCCTTCGTAGTCGCCTGGGTTGTATGAATTCCACCTGGAAACATATATATTTTTAAAAACCTGTGAGAATATTTTTTTTGGTAGTTTCTATCTCTCGAAATAATAACACGAGAGTTTAAAATTAAGTTTTTTGAAATACTCAATGATTTTGTTTGCCAACTTTAAAGCTATTATTTATCATAAAAAAGTTTAAGAAACTAGTATACTAACCAGTTCAGAGTATAAGCAAGATTCGAATTAAGAGCTACAATTCTTAAATTATTATTGGGGACCATTGCTGTGTAGTAGCCTCCCCTGCGAATTGTATTAAAAGTATCTGACGGAAGCCAACCATTCCCTTGCCTTCCCCAATCGTTCATCATGTTATCATAAAGCCATTTGGACGAGAATGGACGTATCATTACTTCCGATGGCGCGAAACTGAAAAATAAACTAGTTAATAATACCTATCTTTCTCAATATTTGTGCTAGAACTTACCAACCAGTTGGATATCCTTCGTGGTTTCCAAGCACCGAGTATACAGGTGTTGACTTAAAAGTATACTTCATCAGTTTATTAGCAGTTTGGATTTTATTTAAAGTATCATCTATTGTCTGCTTCCAAATGAAATGATCGGCTATGTCGCCAGTCATCAACACAAGACCGGGTTTCTGAGTAAAATAGTTATAAGTTTAAATTCAACTAAGAAGTCAACATCATATTTCAATAACTATACTTAGGAAACAAAATAATACAAATAATAGTAGGTAAAATGAAAAAAAAAAATATCAACATAACCGATTGGTAGCTACTTATATACATGAATTGTTCAACTCTCTTCGAGGTCTCGGAAACTAGTTTTAGTCTATAGAGAATTACGCAAAGTCCTTTCTAAGAACTCC
The DNA here is from genome assembly GCA_944548615.1 of Micropterix aruncella. Lineage (NCBI taxonomy): Eukaryota > Metazoa > Arthropoda > Insecta > Lepidoptera > Micropterigidae > Micropterix > Micropterix aruncella. The sequence goes on from OX155955.1 coordinate 7,442,190, forward strand.
ATAAATATAGTTTATATGGCCCTGTGTCAGGGTTTATGGATACACGGAATAATAGCTTGGGGAGCATGTGCGAAATCTGTCTTGGATCCTCTAGTGAAAGCCCAAAAGCTTTTGCTGAGGGTAATCAATAGAAGGCCCCCATGCTATTCAAAGAAAGTAAGGTGTTAGATATACGCCAGCTGTTTGTGAAACAGTCACTCTTGTTTTTCCATCGAACCTCAGATAAACGACCACGAAGCCAGCAACACCGAACTACAAGAGCATCTGCAGGTCTGAATTATGCCGTTCCCCGAGTTAATTCTTTATTTGCCCAAAGACGATTCAACTATATAACACAGAAAATATTCAACCGTCTTGATGACAAAATAAAAGAAATAAAAAATACCATTTCATTAAAAAAAAAAAAAAAATGGCTTCTTGACGACATAGGTCGTCTAAGGACAGAGAACTAACTTCTGCAAGTTATATCTTGAAAAAATAATATTTCTGCATAACTTTACTATTATGATATATAATAATATGATATAAGATATTAAACAAAATGTAATATAATTAATATTGTAATAATTAATATTATAATAATATAATATTGTAATATAATGTATTTATTTATTTAGCTGGAAAACCAACAGCTAATTATAATTTAACAAAAAGAGGAGTAGGATAACAGAGAGCCAATTAAAGGTTTTCACGTTTAAGTAACGTTGTAGAAACATATGTGACCTTTCAATTAAAGCTATCGATTAAAAATACATCAAAAATTATTCAACAATTAATGCTAATGAATTCACTGTTCAGTTGCTGCCTAGATGAGTTAATACTCGTACAGAATAGGTCAAAGCAAAGCGTTTAATCAAATCAAAAGAATAATACTATAATATATTGCAACACCCTGTGTTGCAACCATCTACGATGTGTCCTTTCCTCTCATAAGTAATAAATAATAGTAAACATAAATAAATAAAAGCTAAAATAATTAAAGTCAAACAATGAGTGCCAAACGCTCTCTATAAATAAATTCAGACGCGCTCTACGCACTAATTCATTTTGGAATATTCTAGAAGGCCATTAGGTAGGTAGAAATCGTATCCGATAATCGCGAGCCGTCCAAAGAAATATACTCGCCGGTCATTACTTTTGGGTTGTGAGCGGTCCGAGGCGGGCTCGCCTCGGGCCGCCGATCAGATAGAAGAAAACCCTACTTCGAATCACTCTAGTTTGTACGGATTTTAAAAAGAATTTTAATGTGTTAAATTCAGTGCTCAGATTTCCAAGGTAGGAATTTAATTATATATAGAGGATACTTAGCGCATGTCTCCAGAAACTATAAGGTGTCTTTCCGTCATTACAGAAAACGCACCGTTCGGTTCGGGGACTGGTTTTTTTGTCTTTTCTTTTTTATGTTGATTCTTCTCCTTTCTTTGATTAAATTTTAGGATTAAATTCTCTCTTTATTTTTTGGAAATTATTTTCATAGCATATAACATGTTCATTGTCTTTATATAATTAGATCTCGTTATTTAGATCGGAATACTGGGGTATTCGTTTTGTAATTTGGCAGGCCGTAGGGCCATATAAATATTCAATTATATAAAAAAATAGCCAATATATTCTTCTTCATTATTCAAGAGAGGTAGCGCGACACAACCCGGTTGGGGCTCACACATTTTTATTACATATTTTCTGTTCTTGGTTATTTCAATTTCCCCATTTCTCTATGTAAGAAATAATTAAATTACATATATAAAACCGGCTATACAAACCGGACATAAGGTAGACGGAGTTTGGCTAGGGTTCTTTCTGAGGAACGTGACTACCTCGCATATAAAAATTTTAATTAATAAGTACCTTATTTATTACAATGGTGATTTCCCATACGCTGAAATAGGTACCCCTAGAAGTTCTTTATAACATACCCAAATAAAACTTATAAAAATTCTCCCGTGTTCCGGTAAGATTGGTGCAATAGGTACGGTGCGATACTAGTATTAAGCAATCCTAATTTCTAAAAAAAACAAAAACTAATACTAGCATTCGCCATAAAAGGGCGAGATTAGAAATAATGGTCATAACCCGCAGGGGTGAAAGGTCGTAAAATAAAATTGTAAAAATATAATTTTAAACATCGTTCTAAAATATTTTTTTTGTTATTTTGATTTACATTTCCTCCTCCATACAAGGAAATTGTAAAATATAATTTTAAATATTGTTTTTAAACATTTATATATTGATCTACATTTCCTCTTCCATAAAAGGAAACCGAAAATATAATTTTAAATATTATCTTTTAAACATTTGTTTTATCTCGATTTACGTTATCCTCTCCCATAAGGGAAACTGTAAAATATAATTCTTGTAAATATTGTTTTAAACATTTTTTTATTATCTCGATTTACGTTATCCTCTCCCACAAGGGAAACTGTAAAATATAATTATTGTAAATATCGTTTTAAACCTTTTTATTATCTTGATTTACGTTCTCCTCTTCCATAAAGGAAATTATAAAATACAATATTCTTTTAAACATTGTTTTAAACATTTCCATATTTGATTTACATGTCTTCTTCGTAAAATAAACTGCGAAATACAATTTTAAATACCATTTTAAATATTTTCTTTATGTTGACTTACGTTTTCCTCTGTCGTAAAATAAAACCGTAAAATACAACCTTGAATATTATTTCAAATATTTTATTAGGCTCGATTTACGTCTTCTCTTTGATAAGATAAGACTGGAAAATATAATTAAGAATATTCGTCTTCAATACTTTTCTTTGATTCACCTCTCATATGTCGTAAAGAAATAAAGCGCACATTTTAAACCACTTCAACACTGAGTATAATTTCATTCATTTATTTTTTGAAGGGAAAAGGGGTAAAAAGAAACTACACAAAATAAAAGGAGAAATATATATTTAATTATCCTCTTCCGTTCATATACCTACTCCCTCTAGTTACCTTACCTAAATATATTCTATCTTCCTTCCTCAATTAGTCTGTCAATTATAATTTGCCGTTCCCATCTGTGGCATCCTCCTCGTCCATTTCCAATTATAATTATCAATTTCTCATTTATTTAATATCCCAGATTTTATTTAATTTTCCTAATTTCCTTTGAGGCATATTCCCATTCCGTATAATTCCACATTTTATTTTTATAACACGATTAGCCAGTCTTCTGGGCAGACGTCGCCTCCCGCAAAGCGCCATCTGTCGGCCGCGGAGTGAATCATAGTACCCCGTAGTAGTCGGTTCGCCCGTCGAGAGGGCGCTGATCACGGCCCCGCCGATTTCTGTTTTGTCGCCGCCAGCCGAGCGCAGAGACAGTTTACGAGCCAGAAATAAAGTAGAAGAAAATATAGTTGCACCTCGACATTTGGAACGCAGAATTTCACCAGATTTTAAACTCTTCCCTCTCCATATACCGGACGCCTCATCAAGGCGAGTCTCACTTCACGCAGGACATCGCACTTTTAAATAGCGCGCAGATTCGCGCGCTCTGAGAGTTTTTCCCACGACCCGTCTCCGATAAACCTACTTGAATGAGCAGCCAGCCTCTCAAGCGATTACCCTGTACTCCCGTAAAATTCGCCGCGCAGAAGCCTGTTTCCGGTACAGGATCTGCTTGCACAACCAGCGAACCGCCCAGCGCCTGGTGGCCTGGCGCCCTATGCTCCTCGTAGCTACATTATCCCTCAATAATAGGTAGACATCTCTTATTGGCCACCAAAACGCTGTTTTTGCTTAAATAATAATAATAATATCAACATAGTATAAATTCGCATAAATAAACATCAATAATAGAGCGGTTTCGTTGCAGTTTTGGCTCCCAATCGTGGGGCTCATTATTATTAGTATTATTTACCTTATATAGCCTAACTTGGGCGCAGTTTTGGCGCCACAACGTGGGTCTTTTCAAAAATATACATTTCATTCTTCGTTTTTTAAATATAATTCCCGCTTGGGCGTTGCAGTTTTGGGCCCAACCGTGGGGCCTATTACCATTATTTATCTTATCTAGTCTTCACTTCGTTTATTTATTCAATTATTTTTTTGTCACAGGGGCAACCCCAAAAATTTTTTCAAAAATATATCAATAAAATACAAGTACAACAACCCACCCACCCACCCTATTTTACTGTGTATAACACATTTTTAAAAATAAATATTTTATATTTATCGCATCGCACCGTCAACCAACCTACCGAACCACACACACAAGACACAACAATTTTCTTTTATAGCAATAATTTTCCTTAAGTTTACGCATATTTTGTACATTTCCAAACATTGTCTTCACATAATACAAACTGGTCATTATTTATCCGCGGAGACAGATCGATTCCGACGTCAATTCCCGACTACAGGTTGGAAAATGGGAAATTATACAAATACGTACCGACTAAAAAAGGAGAGGACTTGCTAAGCCCGTGGAAACTAGTATTAAAAGAAAATGAGCAGGAAACCGCCATAAAAGAAACTCACGGCGGCGAATTTGCATCGCATTTCGGTACTTTCAAAACGCTAAAAAAATTACAATCGCAATACTTTTGGCCAAGAATGTCTCGTCAGGTGAAATCCTATATCAAAAACTGTGATATATGTATGGCACATAAGATCAAAACCACGCCACCCCATGGACTTATGATAACACCCAAGGCGGTGAGCAGACCAATGCACACTATCAGCATTGACCTTGTGGGACCGTTGCCTCGTTCTACTGGAGGAAATACATATATTCTATCCGTGGTAGACATATTCTCCAAGTATTGTTGGTTATTCCCTCTAAAAAAAGCAACATCAGAAAGTATAACGAAACACCTCGAAAACAGCATTTTCCTACAATTCGGCACACCGGCCGTTATCATATTAGACAACGCCAGCTACTTCAAGTCGCGCAAATTCAAATCGTTCGCCGAAAAGTACAAAATCCCTCGTTTGTTTTTCGGATGCAATTATGCTCCCCAATCGAATGTTGTAGAAAGGTATAACCAGACCATAGAGACGTCTCTCGCAATTTTGGTAGGAAAAGACCAGAGAAAATGGGTAGAGTTTCTGGGGAAAATCCAAAACGCCATTAATTCGCATGTTAACCTAACTACAGGCTTTTCTCCATCTTATCTCATGTTTGGGAGAGAGATGATTATTGATGGCCGGTACCATAACATAAAAAGCTTCATTCCGGAAAATGAAAATGAATTAGACATAGAAGGCAGGGAAAAATTCGCCGAAGGTCTAAAAAGCCTGGCTGACACGTATGACATTGTCCAAGAAAAATTACTTGAGTCATTTAAAAACAACGCGAACAGGTACAATTTAAGGAGGAAAGATCTGCGTCTAGCTCCTGGAGATACTGTATGGGCAAAAAATCACACTCTATCTAGGAAAATAGATTTCTTTTTAAGCAAACTTGCACCTAGATACATAAAATGCAAGGTTATAGCGCGCAAATCGCGAACCGCGTACGAACTAGAGGACGAAACAGGTAAAAACAAAGGAATTTTTCATGTCAGACATTTATTTAAAGGCTAACGACAATGTCTAAAAACCAAATTCATACTATCTCCTAGGAAAACAGTTACGCAAAGGAAAATAACATCGTTTATTCCGAAAGTCGCTAAGTACTAAAATACTCTTGGGGTGGGTCTCGATCTGAGCTCCGTGGACCGGTAAAAGAAAGGAAAAACATGTTTGACAATATATAATAAATGATTAAACACTTTATTAACACAGCAACACACTTACACAAACACATACACGCCACATGAAAAATAAGACATATATAAATATTTTTAAAACTCAAAATACAAGCACAAAACTTTTTTTTTTTAAAAATTTTTTTTTTCTCACCAAAGCCGGCAAAAATAACCAGCTTTGGCGAGAACAATCTGAAGAATGATTGTGTTTCGTCAAGCAGAGAACATAACAAATTAACAAATATATTTTCTCAAAAAAATAAAATAACAATATTATACTCACGACCAAAATATGACTTTTGTTCTTAATGTATTAAAATTACGGGTTAGCAACACCATACAACCACCCTAAACGGTGACTAAAAAAGTGCAATATTTATTATTTTTTTACAAAGCATATGGAATCCCTTATAAGATAAAACGCCGACTCCTGAGGTTAAAACCAGGCTAGGTACAAATCAATTTGGGTAAACAATGCAATTTTAATTTTATTATTTTTATGTTCATGAACGAACAATTTTTAATATAAAATATTTTGAGCGCACAATGTGCAAACTTGCTCCACAATCCGAGGTTAAAACCGGAGGGGACAAGAGGAAGAAGGAGTTTTCTTATTTCATTATTATTTAATTACAAATATGGAATGCCACTCAAAGAGTGCTTCCTCCAGACGAACGTGTCAGGACGCGCCTAGCGAAACGCAAAATGATCACGACGTAGTCTAATTATATATCTACCATTATTTATTTTTTATATAATTCCACAAATATTGGTCGTGAGAAAATCTATTAAAACATACGTATATATCACAAACTTATATATATATTCAACAAATCCCAGTACCTCTGTATTAAATCACCTCGACTCACCACAATATAAACATACATAGAAAACCAAGTTTAACTCTAAAAATCATAATTAAAACTCAAACTAATAATAGGGTAAGAAACAAGTTTGACACAATCAGGTGAAGTATGAAAGGAGAAATGGAAGGAACACCTTGTATGAGATGAACGAAAGGCGTATGGACAGGTGACGTTAGGAAAACCCGTTTGATGGAAAATGGAAATATTACACCTACACTATTTTCTATTTTTGCTATAAACAAATAGATCATTTATTTTAGTTTGATTTATCGCATAATAAAGCGACTATGTTTATATCGTTCTGACTCGTTCACACAGGATTAAAATCCAAAATTACAAGCTAGTATCTCGACACTGATGTGAATCGTTTCACCTTACTGGGGTATAAGCAAGTAATGATTATACAATGGTACACATTGACTTTAAACGATGGCCCTGACACTAAAAGCTCGGCCAAACCAAAATGAAGATCAAACAAAAACAGATTCTGTACACTCAAGGATAGTGACAAATCTCAAGTCCTTATAATATCTCCCCATATAATTTTTTTAACTCTATTTATCTGCTTGTAACGAACAAAGGTGGTCACGCACCATTCAGAGACTCCGAACCCAAAACAACTATTTTTAAAATTCAAATATCAGGAATTTATTCGACATATTTTCATTTTGATTCATTTATTTATATTTGTCCCTGTTGAAGAAAAAATAAACCGGCCCATAAGCCGTGAATACCCAACCAGATTGCGATCGCGCTACGTACGTAGTATAGGAAATAGTAATAATCGGGTTTTATAGGCTATAGTTCAGTCAGCAAAGACGTAAAAAAAAAAAAAGATATTCTTAGTAAGTAAATGAGCACACCTAGCAATAGTAATTACCAAACCCCAAAAACCAGTCCCCGGCGGAAGAAGAAAGAAGAAAGAAGAGGAGGAGGAGCGTCCCGAGGTCCAGTTTTCGAGCAGCTTCCAGTCGACATTTGAACACACTTCACCACAACCACTGCGGAGCATCCCACGGACTCCGTCAGCTGTACGGAAAGAACCCGCGCAGGCCGAAGGCAGCCGCGCGGGGCGGTCGCGCAGATCGTCCGAAAGGGCTGGATCGCGCGACCGTAGCAGCCTACGCACAGGACCGGCACAGTTGGGCGACTACACCCGCCCGGTCGCTGTAGCGTTCGCATTCGCGCAGGGGCACGACTCTCCGTCAGCTATTTCGGCGAGAGACCGCGCAGGCTGAGGACAGCTACGCGCGGGCGATCGCGCAGTTCGCCACCAAGGCCAGAACGCGCGGTCGTAGCAGTCTACGCACAGGGCCGGCGTAGCCAGGTGTCTACACCTACACGGTCACTGCAGCGTCTCGCGTCCACACACGGACACGACATCATAGAATACGAGTATCGCACCTTCATATGTATAGTATACTAGCAATGGACTACAACTATATTTTGTTTTGAGTGTCAAGAAAGACAATAAATTTGTGTAAAGTGCATTTTTCCAGAAACACTAGTGTACGAGGAATTGTACATTAATTCCAGTCAAATTAGAAATTCATATTACAAAATTCCATACAAGGACCTACAAGCCGCAATAGCAGGCTTAATCAATTGCAGGATTCCGCACGTCCCAGTCGGACATCCCACTAATATCAGACTTTTTTTTGTTATCATGTTACAAGACTGAACTTCCCAGCTGATGGACCTCGGCCAACGCTTCACCGCAGCTCTTCACCTCCGCGCAACTTCGCAACCGTCGGCGTCTACGTCTTCACTTTATTAATTTTGTAAGTCGCATCCGTACCAGCCACCACATATGTTAGTGACAACCAAACTTACCGGAATACAACAACCCATTCATTATCATATTTCTCAAACCTATTAAATTAGTAAAACGTGTTAGCTTCTTACTAGGCATCGTGATGTATGATCGAGGGCGGCTTAGCGCCCTGCGTAGCACTGTAGCATTAGGGATAGCATGTGTTCTCACCAAGCCGGCATTGCAACACCCTGTGTTGCAACCATCTACGATGTGTCCTTTCCTCTCATAAGTAATAAATAATAGTAAACATAAATAAATAAAAGCTAAAATAATTAAAGTCAAACAATGAGTGCCAAACGCTCTCTATAAATAAATTCAGACGCGCTCTACGCACTAATTCATTTTGGAATATTCTAGAAGGCCATTAGGTAGGTAGAAATCGTATCCGATAATCGCGAGCCGTCCAAAGAAATATACTCGCCGGTCATTACTTTTGGGTTGTGAGCGGTCCGAGGCGGGCTCGCCTCGGGCCGCCGATCAGATAGAAGAAAACCCTACTTCGAATCACTCTAGTTTGTACGGATTTTAAAAAGAATTTTAATGTGTTAAATTCAGTGCTCAGATTTCCAAGGTAGGAATTTAATTATATATAGAGGATACTTAGCGCATGTCTCCAGAAACTATAAGGTGTCTTTCCGTCATTACAGAAAACGCACCGTTCGGTTCGGGGACTGGTTTTTTTGTCTTTTCTTTTTTATGTTGATTCTTCTCCTTTCTTTGATTAAATTTTAGGATTAAATTCTCTCTTTATTTTTTGGAAATTATTTTCATAGCATATAACATGTTCATTGTCTTTATATAATTAGATCTCGTTATTTAGATCGGAATACTGGGGTATTCGTTTTGTAATTTGGCAGGCCGTAGGGCCATATAAATATTCAATTATATAAAAAAATAGCCAATATATTCTTCTTCATTATTCAAGAGAGGTAGCGCGACACAACCCGGTTGGGGCTCACACATTTTTATTACATATTTTCTGTTCTTGGTTCTTTCAATTTCCCCATTTCTCTATGTAAGAAATAATTAAATTACATATATAAAACCGGCTATACAAACCGGACATAAGGTAGACGGAGTTTGGCTAGGGTTCTTTCTGAGGAACGTGACTACCTCGCATATAAAAATTTTAATTAATAAGTACCTTATTTATTACAATGGTGATTTCCCATACGCTGAAATAGGTACCCCTAGAAGTTCTTTATAACATACCCAAATAAAACTTATAAAAATTCTCCCGTGTTCCGGTAAGATTGGTGCAATAGGTACGGTGCGATACTAGTATTAAGCAATCCTAATTTCTAAAAAAAACAAAAACTAATACTAGCATTCGCCATAAAAGGGCGAGATTAGAAATAATGGTCATAACCCGCAGGGGTGAAAGGTCGTAAAATAAAATTGTAAAAATATAATTTTAAACATCGTTCTAAAATATTTTTTTTGTTATTTTGATTTACATTTCCTCCTCCATACAAGGAAATTGTAAAATATAATTTTAAATATTGTTTTTAAACATTTATATATTGATCTACATTTCCTCTTCCATAAAAGGAAACCGAAAATATAATTTTAAATATTATCTTTTAAACATTTGTTTTATCTCGATTTACGTTATCCTCTCCCATAAGGGAAACTGTAAAATATAATTCTTGTAAATATTGTTTTAAACATTTTTTTATTATCTCGATTTACGTTATCCTCTCCCACAAGGGAAACTGTAAAATATAATTATTGTAAATATCGTTTTAAACCTTTTTATTATCTTGATTTACGTTCTCCTCTTCCATAAAGGAAATTATAAAATACAATATTCTTTTAAACATTGTTTTAAACATTTCCATATTTGATTTACATGTCTTCTTCGTAAAATAAACTGCGAAATACAATTTTAAATACCATTTTAAATATTTTCTTTATGTTGACTTACGTTTTCCTCTGTCGTAAAATAAAACCGTAAAATACAACCTTGAATATTATTTCAAATATTTTATTAGGCTCGATTTACGTCTTCTCTTTGATAAGATAAGACTGGAAAATATAATTAAGAATATTCGTCTTCAATACTTTTCTTTGATTCACCTCTCATATGTCGTAAAGAAATAAAGCGCACATTTTAAACCACTTCAACACTGAGTATAATTTCATTCATTTATTTTTTGAAGGGAAAAGGGGTAAAAAGAAACTACACAAAATAAAAGGAGAAATATATATTTAATTATCCTCTTCCGTTCATATACCTACTCCCTCTAGTTACCTTACCTAAATATATTCTATCTTCCTTCCTCAATTAGTCTGTCAATTATAATTTGCCGTTCCCATCTGTGGCATCCTCCTCGTCCATTTCCAATTATAATTATCAATTTCTCATTTATTTAATATCCCAGATTTTATTTAATTTTCCTAATTTCCTTTGAGGCATATTCCCATTCCGTATAATTCCACATTTTATTTTTATAACACGATTAGCCAGTCTTCTGGGCAGACGTCGCCTCCCGCAAAGCGCCATCTGTCGGCCGCGGAGTGAATCATAGTACCCCGTAGTAGTCGGTTCGCCCGTCGAGAGGGCGCTGATCACGGCCCCGCCGATTTCTGTTTTGTCGCCGCCAGCCGAGCGCAGAGACAGTTTACGAGCCAGAAATAAAGTAGAAGAAAATATAGTTGCACCTCGACATTTGGAACGCAGAATTTCACCAGGTTTTAAACTCTTCCCTCTCCATATACCGGACGCCTCATCAAGGCGAGTCTCACTTCACGCAGGACATCGCACTTTTAAATAGCGCGCAGATTCGCGCGCTCTGAGAGTTTTTCCCACGACCCGTCTCCGATAAACCTACTTGAATGAGCAGCCAGCCTCTCAAGCGATTACCCTGTACTCCCGTAAAATTCGCCGCGCAGAAGCCTGTTTCCGGTACAGGATCTGCTTGCACAACCAGCGAACCGCCCAGCGCCTGGTGGCCTGGCGCCCTATGCTCCTCGTAGCTACATTATCCCTCAATAATAGGTAGACATCTCTTATTGGCCACCAAAACGCTGTTTTTGCTTAAATAATAATAATAATATCAACATAGTATAAATTCGCATAAATAAACATCAATAATAGAGCGGTTTCGTTGCAATATCTAGATATAATGATCTTATAGATGATTTAAGATGATTTTTAAGATGATTTATATATTTAAGTATGTATGTATATGTATGTGTGTATGTGTATATGTATCTATATGAGTATATATGTTAGGCTTCTCCACCCAAGTCAGAAAATAAGTCGTATGCCCAGATACAGGCTATATTCGGCCTAGTTGGGTATGCGCTGAGCATGGTCATGTGAATGTGGGCCGTTGTTTCTTCGCACCATTACTTGGTGTGACCATTTTTATGTGTTTTATCATTATGTTTGAAATAAATAAATAAATAAAATAAAAATCATGTTGCTTTATACAATTATTATTATTATTCTATTATACACTAGCAGCGTGAGGCTGACGCGTGTATATCATAAGCACTTGTTTTTACACATTACAACTGTATCGCACTAAGTAACATATCCAGTATAGGTATTCTTAAAGCTGTTGACAGAGTCAGCACTTATCACTTCCTCTGGCAATGCATTCCAAGCTTCCACTACACAATTTGGTAAAGAGTGTTTCCTGGGGTTCGATGTTGCAATTTCCTTATTCAACTTCAACGAGTGTCCACGCAGTTGTTTGTTATTATTCATAGTATACATGTTATCGAGGTTGAGCACACTATTTTATAAATTTTACATATTTTAAAATTTGGACTAAATATTATTATTATTGTGATTTGTAATTTTAAATAATATTTTTTATTTAATTTGAATCGGTAAAAAATTGTAATTTAATCTATCATTCTTTAAATTTGAATTACTTCACATGCTTTTAATTATTAATATTTTGCTTTTTCTTTATTTTATGGTTTTTAAATTTAAATTTTTGATATTACATTTTTTTCTTGAATTTTATTCGGTACCCATACGGGGATTTATTATAAGTGTAAATATTTTTTTGACTGACTGAATTCGATACTGTCATAATTTGTTTTTAATTTTTCTGTGAGTTATTTAATTTGTAATTGCTCAAACTGTTTTTTAATTTAATTTTGATTGTCTTGTATATAGGTTTCTACAATCTGTAAAGATTTTTTGAAATAAAGTGAACTATGAACTATGAACTATAGTAACGGTGAAGCATTTTGTACGTTTGTATTAGATCTGCTCGCTGCCTACGTTCCTCTAATGTTGTCAGTCGGAGTTCCTTCAGCCATACTTCGTACTGTTTGTTCCTCAGTGATAGTATTAATTTCGTTGCTCTTCTCTGAACTCTTTCCAGGTGCACTATATCCTTTCTAAAATACGAACTCCATACTTGGTAGGAGTATTCAAGGAGCGGGCGAATGTAGGTTTTATATAGATTGAGGAAAAGATCGCCGGTGATAAAACGCCGGTTATCAGATATAGAAGTGAGTTTGCCCTCTTAACTATATGGATTATGTGGTGCTCCCATTTAAGGTCAATACAATACAGTAATGAAAAAACAGAAATGCCCATGTCTATAAAACTAAAGTCACAGCACTCAAATTTGGTTAGATTATGGAAATGGAGGATATGAACACCTCTCCAATGTTCTTAACATAATTTTATTAGGTCTATCAACTATGTACGTAAGTAACCTGTAACGGAATGTAACGAACCGAATTTCAACCACTTCTGATTGACGCATCAACATGAAACTTGGCAGTTGTGTATAAGTAGTCCTGGTGAAAATAATGTGCTACCATCGAGCTGATCTGAAAGCCCCCCACACTTTTAAGCTGGGCATTGGCGGTCAGTTTTTCGCGTCAGTTGAACTGGTATGCACCCAAAATTTGATCGTGAATGTCGAATCATCACTCCAGAGTTTTAACTGACGACGCGCCACGAATATTTTCCGTGGCTACCATAATCCAACTGGCTCGTCGCGCCAAACTGACCGTGAGTGCGCAATCGGCAATCCAACGCGTCAGTTCGCTCTGTGTTCGCTCTCTGCGCCCGCGGTGATAGCGCGTGCTGTGTTTTTGTTTTTGTCATGGCGGCAGTGGCGTCGCTAGACCTCTGTAGGCCCGGGGCGGAAATAATCTGAGTGGCCCCCCAGGAAGTGATAAATCATAAGAAACTGTGTCAAGAATAAAATTACAGCGGAAAATAAAAACCATCATAATCCATGAAAACTCAAGTCTTATTTATTAAGGTCAAGGTGAAAAACAAAAGGCAATAACTAAAATTTTAGTGTTAAACAACAAAATCAAAAAACTTTCCGCCTGCGCACTTTAGCTTCAGCGAACTCCTTAATAATTGCATCAAAATCCGCCTTGTTTGCTGCTTCCCTTTCCACTGACAGAATAGCCAAACCGTTAAGCCTTGCTTGGCTCATTGTTGATCTTAAATAAGTTTTTATCAGGTTGAGCTTTTTATTTATTTATTTATTTTATTTTATTTATTTAAGTCCATAAAAAATACATTTGGTTACAAAAACATTCTCTTAGCCTAATATTTCATAATAATTTAAACAGTTTTTTTTAATTTACCTAACTCGGAAAGAGATTCAGAAATAATAGTTTGTGGTTTACCACCTCACTAGGAATAACCTGTATCGAGGTGGTACCAACAGAAATCGTATATTGCCTGCCGAAAGAGCATGATATACCCGCTCTTAGGTTTTCATTTTATTTTAATATTTTTTAAAAACTTTATATTGCAATGGTATTTACAATTAATAATTACAAGGATGGGGGTAGTTACTTTATTCTAAAATTTAAAAATTTTGAAGATACCAAATTAAACGGAAGGTATTTTCTTACATCTAATATAATACATACATAGATACGATTATCGCATAAACTTTACATGAATTTATATTAAAAGTATATATAAATAAAAATTATTATAAAGAAGTACATACATATAATATGATAATTAAAAAATAAAAAATAGAAAAAATATTATTATGATAATACGAGTATATATTTACATATGCAAAGTGCCTTGATAACTATTTATCAAAGAAAATGACAATTTGCAATGCCAATTTTATTATATAATATAGAAGTTAATTAAGATTTTAGGTACCTACTACAATACAATACAATATAGCCGTAAATTTGCACAATATATATATAAATAGAAATATGTTCATTCAAGAGATTTTAATAACGCCTCGCAGTCTTTCCTAGATTTATTTAGCAGCCAATTTATCACCACTCTTCGAAAAGTAGGGTATGGTAAGTCGGTCGTCGGTACGTCCATTCTCAATTTATTGTATAGTCTCGGAGCTAGAAAAGTATAATGTCGTTGTCCATATGTCGTGTTCATTTTTACCTCAGGTTGTCTGTAACGATGTCTAGTCTCATGTCTATGGTCCCGAAGTTTAGATATCGCAGTCCTGTCATTCCTCTGGAAGTACATTAGAACCGCTTTTAGGTACAACTGTCGGATGTCCATTACGTTAAAGTCTGTGAATAATTGGTCGGATGGGAAACGGAGCGGTTTTTTATTAATAACCCTAATGAGGGCTTTTTGGGCTTTTATTACCGGGTCAAGAATTGATTTAGCCGCTCCACCCCATCCTATCTGCCCGTATGTAATTAATGACTGTGCGAGTGCGTAGTAGGTCGTTTTTAGCATAGATGGACTAAGCACGTTTCTAATATTTTTGAATACGTATATTAGTTTTCTAAGTCGTGACGCAGTCTGGTCAACTTGATTGTGCCAACGCAGGAACCCGTCTATTAGAATACCTAAATATTTGATACATGACGTACGTTCCAGCGGTAAGCACATGCAGTTTCTTCCGTCACAGTCGTGTAATAGTAGCTGTTTATCTATTCCAGGTTGGTTTCGCCCATCTATGCTAAAGGTGATGTATTTCGTCTTGTCTATGTTAAGTGTCAGTAGATGATCATTTAACCAGGCAGTTATCTGTTTTAGTCCATTTGTTGCCTTTTCAAATACGGACTCCCAGGTGTTACTCTCAAATAAAAGCACCGTGTCGTCGGCAAAAGATGCAATAACACCTGATATCTCCTGTCTGCAAAGATCGTCTATATATACCAGAAATAGTATTGGTCCTAATGTACTTCCTTGAGGAACACCGTAGTCAATACTCATCCAGTTACTTGTTGTGTCATTTATTTTCACTCGTTGTGTTCGTCCTGTCATATAACTTCGGAACCAGTCCAGTTCTTTGTCTCGTATACCAATCTGTCGTAGTTTGTACAATAGTTTTACGTGATGTACTGTGTCAAATGCTTTGGCCAAATCAAGGAACACTCCAAGGCACTTATGGTTATCGTCAACATTTTGTGAAATAAATTTTGTAACTTTTAATATAGCGTCCTGGGTGCCCATGTTTGACCTAAAGCCGTACTGTCCTGTCGATAGTAGCGCATTCGTTTCCAGATAATCAGTTAGTTGTTTCTTTATGTGACGTTCTATAATTTTGCTAAGTGAGTTGAGTATAGATATTGGTCTGTAGTTTGTCAATTCAGTTTTGTTACCCCCTTTGAAGAGCGGCAATACATTGGCTTCTTTGAGATGTTTTGGAAATCTACCCTGTTCGATGCTGCAATTATATATATGCACAAGTGGGAGTGCGATTGACTGAGCTGCAATTTTCAGCATCTTTGCACTTATATTATCTGGACCACTTGCTGAGTCAGTCCTCAGTTGCTTAATTAATGTCAAAACGTCCCTTTCTGTTAGTTTCGAGAGTCGAAATATTTTTGTTGTCTTCAGCAGTGTTTCAGGCACCTTTGCATTTGATTTAGTCAAATCCTCTGATGTAAACTTCATCGCTAATCTCTTTCCTACGTTCACAAAGTAACTGTTAATCGTATTAGCTAAGTCATTTTTGTCAGTTTGAAGCTTGAAAAGCTTCTTTCGTTAGAAGCCCCAGAAACACACAGTCAAAAAAAGTTTCAATGTACATACACATTGGGAACAGATTCTGTGAGGTCCATTTCCACAATGAACTGTAAGACTTTTAGTGATATCCACTTCTCCGATTCTTCTTTTGGAACCCCAGAAAAAAATTCATTCTATTAATATGGAAACTATTTAATATGGACAATAAGCATTACATTTATATTTTTCATGTGGGCGTCCTAAAAAAAAAACCATTTGGAGGCCCCTGCCCTTGCGAGGCCCGGGGCGGACCGCCCCCCCGCCCCCCCCCCCCCCCCAGCGACGCCACTGCATGGCGGTGTCGTCTTCGTTATCATGGCGGTGTCCGACGTGTCATAATGATAGATTTCATCAAAAAATATAGAAATTCAGAATTTTTATGGAAAATAACGGACAAAAATTAAAAAATAAACAGTATCGACAAAAGCTGTAGAAGATTTTATTTATATAAAATATTCCAATTTCATTTAGATATTATTTATAAAATTTAATTAGATATTATAGAAGACAGATTTCATTCCCGATACTAAGAAACGAAGAGTGGCAGTCAATCTCTCATGAGGGTTTATAGTTTGTCTCATATTAGTATCTTGTTTAACAATATATGGAGTTACAAGTTCTAGAATCTTGAAATATGTCCCTTCGTCCATCCTTAAATAGTTTCGCCAGTCCCTCGGTTCTAACGATAACTCATTTAAGAAATTGACGTGCGTGAATTGACTCCTTTTTTTAAGCCATTCTTTCATCCATTGCTTTCTTTTTCGTTTTCTTGTGAGTATATGACAACAAACAGTAGCCGTAGTAATAAGGAATGTTTCTTCTTGGGAATCAGAATCCATTTTTTTCGTGGACGTCCGCAAAGAGAAAACACGTCCTTCATGCGGCCGGGCTGGTCGAAAACTGAAGAGCCGGAGTGACGCCAGTGAATGGGGAAATCTAGTTGGCATAAAACCATTTGGAGTGACGCCACAGTTTTACGTCTAGACTGACGCGAAAAACTGACCGTCAATGCCCAGCTTTACACTCAAGAAATATAGTTCATTACAGACATGGCTTATACAAAGTCCCTTACGGGGTAAACAGTGAGAACAGAGTCGTTGATTATATTTTGCTCTTTAGAGCAGTATTTAGACAAATGCAACATTCCGAAACGTCGGGAACAACAAACTCTGTTTTGCGTTTTAAGAATCCGTTGATCCATCAGTTAGGTACAGTTGACGAAAAAGTTTATAGGTACTTAAACAAAAAAAATGTAATGACGTCTTACTCTTGAGTACATGTTTTTAATAGAATCTCGATAAGCTGAAAGGGGGGTGTCACAGTTACCGTAAGCACCCCATTTTCCAGCTGGTTTTGAAGCGGAAGTCTGCAAGATAACATGTTTAGTGTTATTTATATTAGTATATAAATTATACGATACCTATTTATTATTGTTACAGTTAACAATAATTAATATCGTTGGTATACTGAAAATTGTGCCTAAGACCAATTTTTTGGTAAATCAACCTATTTAATTTGACCGAACATACACCTTGAAAAATTCTATTCTGTACAAGGAAAATTGTCATGTCCTAAAAATCATCAGTATCTCTTAAACAAAAGGATGAGATTTTAATTAAGAACACCTTGAAGTGGGTACGAGTACGAGCAAATAAGCAAGTTGTAATAAAAAAAATGGACAAAACATTAAAAAAACTTGTTTTAAAAAAATATGTTTTTTTTTTAATATAGAAATTTTGACTAATAAACAAAATTTTGACAAGCGTTGAGCGCGCTGCACCATCTAGCAATACGTAAAATGTCGCGAATAAACAATATTTGCAATATTTTACCTACCGCTGGATGGCGCAACGCGCTCAACAGTTTTTAATTTTCAATTTTGTTTATAGGTACACTGTTTCTGAAACACAATTTTATTCAAATTTAAATATATATATATATATATATATATATATATATATATATATATATATATATATATATATATATATATATATATATATATATATATATATATATATATATATATATATATATATATATATATATATATATATATATATATAAATATTTGATATTTGTGTATATTCTTTAAAATATTTGATATTTTAAAGAATATATGTTGCTTAGTTTAGAGATTGGTTGTTTGAAGGGTGAGTGTTTCTAGATTAAAAAGGCCTTGTAAACCTACATCTCTGTTCGCAAGTCAAAGACAACCAACCAATCTCGTTTAAATATAAAGCAATCCCTAATTCAAACAAGGGACCCCTTTCTCCACTATGTACTATGTATGTAAGTGGCTTTTATTATTATTTTCTTCATAATCATCCCTCTAATCAATTCTATAAAGAATATACACAAAAAAACTATCAAATATTTTAAAAATATTTACTTTTTACATTTTTACTTTTTATTCACTGTAAATACACCATTTAGGTTAATATAAACTTTCCAAATAATTGGAAAGAGCTGAGTGCTTCCTTTCATATAGATAAGGGCATAT
>OX155955.1:7461227-7511227 GCA_944548615.1 Micropterix aruncella
AAATATATATATATATATATATATATATATATATATATATATATATATATATATATATATATATATATATATATATATATATATATATATATATATATATATATATATATATATATGTATATATATATATATATATATATATATATATATATATATATATATATATATATATATATATATATATATATATATATATATATATATATATATATATATATATATATATATATATATATATATATATATATATATATATATATATACATATATATATATATATATATATATATATATATATATATATATATATATATATATATATATATATATATATATATATATATATATATATATATATATATATATATATATATATATATATATATATATATATATATATATATATATATATATATATATATATATATATATATATATATATATATATATATATATGTATATATATATATATATATATATATATATATATATATATATATATATATATATATATATATATATATATATATATATATATATATATATATATATATATATATATATATATATATATATATATATATATATATATATATATATATATATATATATATATATATATATATATATATATATATATAAAATTAAATTAATTCGAAATTTAAATTCTAAGTGTCAACATATTTGAAAATTTTCTCACCTTTAAATAATAATTCAATAATAAATTTATAGGAATATAGTGCAATTCTATAGTCTGGATTCACTCGCGGTTAACACGGGACGCGTCCCGAAGGATCTTATCGGTCTGAGCTGATCACTTTAAATATTCGACCAGCGTGTCTATGGACAAAGTCGACCATCGAAAACAAGCGAGCTGTCGTTACTGGCTGGGGGCAGATCGACTTTGTTGAAGATACATCGGACGACTTACTGAAGGTGGTGGTGGATTTGATTGACCAGCCGACCTGTCGAAGACTATATGCAAAGACTCTCAGAAGAAGGTTACCGCAAGGTATAACGGACGATCAATTGTGCGCTGGAAGCTTAGAAGGAGGACGAGGCTCTTGTGGAGGCGATAGTGGTGGACCTCTGCAAGTGACGATAGCTGACAACCAATGCCTCTTCAACATAATCGCCATTGCCAGTATTTCATAGAGCCCTTGTGGAAGTGCCAAGGGACCTGGCATATACACTGCCGTGAAGAGTCATGTGAAATAAATGGCGTTTTAGGAGTATGTCTACCGCCGGAAAATTGTCCAAAAACTGACGGGGCAAATGGAAACTATCACAATTTTGTATAATGTCGGAACAAAATACTGTATGCTGTATTCAACACAGCCCCATGAGCAACAACACGAGACATTAGAAAACCAGGATAAATCCAATAATGCATCTTCTACATCACCGCCTACTACAACCAGTAATTCACCGGTCATCTCTACAATAGCTCCAGAAAAACCTTAAACATCGCCACAAGCCATAACTACCAATTTCATAAATGACAGTGTGGAAAAACGAGCTAAATCCGGAAAAATAGCTCTGCAATATTGAGTACAAATTTAACAATGACAGCCATTGCTGTGTTGGCGATTAATTAATTTATTTTATTTTATCTCCATCCAAACTTTTCTCTGGTCGTGACGGTCTCCGTTCCATCGGGTTCAGAAGAGGGAGGAAGAGAGAGTGCACCCGTGGTCGCGCGCCCACCTGTGCACTATAATATAGCCTGCGCACTTGACTGCTTCCGAACAATGGACTCTGAGAAGACTAAAGAAGTCACTAGAATCTACAATGCAGTCGCTATGGCCGAACACGGCTAGAAGGATATATATGCAGTGTTGAAAAAGTTGCTCGATGTGTTCGCAGTGTCGAATGCAGCATTAGAAAAATCAGTGTTCTTCGTTGAAAAAATTACCTTTGAACGCCAGAGGCTCAGTTCTCTGGACATGCCTGGTAGCTTATTCCGAAGTATTGATTTTCGATCATTTCCACCTTAGCGGAATTGGAACTATACAGACACAATATATATCCTTTCAGTAAACACGACTTTCTTACAATAAAAAGAACTAAATATTGCAGTTTGATTTCTCGTAAGTGAGAAATCAACATTTCATAGCCCGACAACTGCCACGAGGTTTGTCCTGCCGACGACATCAGCAGGGTCAACAACAACATTGTAGTGCTTTGAATAACATTGCATAAATAATTTAGGTTGTCCTGCCGACGACATCAGCAGGGTCAACAACAACATTGTAGTGCTTTGAATAACATTGCATAAATAATTTAGGTTTGGTACCTATCAAAGATTCTAGCGCATTCACGATTCCACGTATAAATAAGGTCAGTTATGCCGAGACAAACATGCATTAAGATATAGACGCGTTCATTATTCTGTTCGGCTTGTAGAAGTACGTTTTTCATCCATTCTAGCTGACCCTCATAGTCGCCTGGGTTGTAAGAATTCCACCTGAAAACATAAAAAAAGGACTATTAGAATATAAATTGTTGTAGTCTCTACCTCTCGATATAACATGAGACCTTGAAATATATATTTTTGAATTTACTCAAATTAAATGATTTAGTTTTTTATCGTTAAAATTATTACTTTGATAAAAACATTTAAGAAATTAGTATACTAACCAGTTCAAAATATAAGCAAGATTGGAATTGAGAGCTACAATTCTTAAATTAGTATTGGGAACCATTGTAGTGTAGAAGCCTCCCTTGCGAATTGTCTCAAAAGTATCTGACGGAAGCCAACCATTCCCTTGACTTCCCCAATCGTTGACCATGTTATCGTAAAGCCATTTCGATGAGAATTCAGGAGTCGTTACTACTGATGGAGCGAAACTGAAAAAGAAACTTGTTATTAATACCTTTTTTGTTCAATATTTGTGCTAGAACTTACCAACCAGTTGGATATCCTTCGTGGTTGCCAAGGACAGAATAAACAGGTGTTGTTTGAAAAGTATCCTTGATCTGTTTATTAGCGAGTTGGATTTTTGCTAAAGTATCGGGTATCGTCTGCACCCAAATGTAGTGATCAGCTATATCGCCAGTCATCACCACGAGTGCGGATCCCTGAGTAAAATAAGTATAAGTATTCAACGAAGAAGAAGGAGGTGAACAGTAATTTACTTTTATTTATATCAGAATAGAATATACATTTACTACTGAGTAATAATGAAAAACTTTTTACGTACTTCCGCTATAAAAGTAAAAGTTGTCTCAAAAATATTTTATTAAGTATTCAAAAGTATTTTGCATGCTGTGTACACACGAAGGGAGGCGATGGTGCGGGGACTTCTAACTTCTAAATCGCTTATGGAGAGGTAATTATATTACATTTATAACCGATTGGCATATTTACCGCTATATATGGGGTATATATATATATAGGGTAGACCTGTCAGAATTTAATCTCTGTATTTCAATAAAATGGCGAGCTTATAGCTTTGCAGTATTGTCTAGCAATGATTTATACAATATTATAGCGAAAAATATTAGAGAAAAAGCCCATGAATATATTTCTGCTATCAAAGCTATCAAATTTAGTTCGGCATCTATTTAATATTTTTTAATTAACATCCTCCAGCTATTTAGTGGTAGAAAGGATAGAATTTAATACTGAGGTATAATTAGTTTTTCTGCACTTTTAACAATCTTACTTGGGGTTCGCATAAAAAAGAGCTACTGCGGTGAGAGTGTATGCCAGCATTAGTCGTAGTTTCTGTAGATGCTGTCTGGCATATATTAGGCATAGGTATATGGACGAAAGGCAATACTACAATACGGCAAGGCAAGAATAGTAAATAGATATTCGATCTATTTACTATTCTTGCCTTGCCGAAGTATTTATTGCTTGAAGTCATGGTGGTTAATGTATACATGCTGCACAGTGCTCTCTATTACCAAGCAATATTTTTACTGTTTGCAGTTTCTCCCCAAAATAATAGTCCGCACGTCATTTAACAGCTGAAGTAACGCCAAAAAAATTTTTTTCTGTGCAAAACTTTCAGCATGTATCTTCATGCTGAAAGTTTTGCACACAAAAAAATTTTTTTGGCGTTACTTCAGCTGTTTATTGACGTGCGGACTATTATTTTGGGGACTATTATAATCTTATAATTTAAGGAAAATTGAAGATCGCACTAATATTAAAACCATAAGTGTTCTTAGATTCTTACAAATACACTGATATAACTGCCGACAAAACCACAAGGACGAGTATATCGAATGGGTCATTCTGTCTATTCCATTAGTTAAGTACAGCTGACGAAAAAGTTTACAGGTATTTAAACAAAAAATATAAGGACTTCTTACTCTTGTGTACATGTTTGTAATAGAATCTTCATAAGCTGGAATGGGGGTATCACAGCTACCGAAGGCACCCCATTCTCCAGCTGGTGCTGAAGCAGTAGTCTGCAAGACAAAATGATTATTGTTATATATATATATATATATATATATATATATATATATATATATATATATATATATATATATATATATATATATATATATATATATATATATATATATATATATATATATATATACATAAATATATATATATATATATATATATATATATATATATATATATATATATATATATATATATATATATATATATATATATATATATATATATATATATATATATATATATATATATATATATATATATATATATATATATATATATATATATATATATATATATATTGCTTTAAATTGAAATATTTCAATTTAAAGCAATCCCTAATTCAAACAAGGGACCCCTTTCTCCACTATGTACTATGTATGTAAGTGGCTTTTATGATTATTTTCTTCATAATCAACCCTCTAATCAATTCTATAAAGAATATACACAAAAAAACTATCGTTCGTCGACGACATTATATAAAAAAAGTGATCGTTCGTCGACGGTAAAGGGACCCATAAACTAACATGCACAATCGAAAGTCGTGCACATCCGTAAGTATATCTCATTCAAACATAAGCGTTTCCCAATCCAAGCTGGGATTTCCTTCGCTGGTATTCAAGTAGCGTTTACTAATTTTATTTTACTGCGAATCATCATCCTATGAACGGATTATTTACAAAACCTTATCAAATATAAAAATATTATACAGTTTCATATTATATATATATATATATATATATATATATATATATATCTATATATATATATATATATATATATATATATATATATATATATATATATATATATATATATATATATATATATATATATATATATATATATATATATATATATATATATATATATATATATATATATATATATATATATATATATATATATATATATATATATATATATATATATATATATATATATATATATATATATATATATATATATATATATATATATATATATATATATATATATATATATATATATATATATATATATATATATATATATATATATATATATATATATATATATATATATATATATATATATATATATATATATATATATATATATATATATATATTGATATTTTAAGTGTGTAAATTTTTTAAAATTATTTTCAATAATATATAAAATTAGATTCATGAAAAGTTACTTATCTGGGGTCCTGGTGGA
This sequence comes from Micropterix aruncella, assembly GCA_944548615.1. Lineage (NCBI taxonomy): Eukaryota > Metazoa > Arthropoda > Insecta > Lepidoptera > Micropterigidae > Micropterix > Micropterix aruncella. Next base: position 7,466,857 of record OX155955.1, read on the forward strand.
CCAGAAACATTTAAACGATAGTTAATGTCCTCTTTAAATACTTAGGGCAGCGGCACCTGTTTCCGCAATTGATAACCTATGATGTTCTTAGTTATTGCAGCCGAATTGGGGAAACAACTTAGTTATTGCAGCATTTTATATTGGGGAAACAACTACACCTCTTAGCATTAGGTTAAATAATCACAGGGCCAGCGTAGGCAATGAAAGTCAACTTCCAATAGCATTGCATGCTAAGGCACACAATTTAACTTTTGATAATTGTTTTAAAGTAAAAATTATTAAGTGCCTTGGCGATAACGCTAAAGAAAGAGACGTTAAATCTTGGGAGTTGGCTTTTATAAATATTTTAGGCGCTTGCAAGGGTCCCGGTCTGAATAGGCAAAATTAATACAGTAATTATATTTGTTCAGACATATTCATTAAAAGCTTATTAATATTTTTCATTTAAAAATCATTATTAATAATGTTTTTCAAGGTCGGTTATAGTGCATTTATAACGATATTGCAAAATATTATTAACCCATTTCTCTATGTTCAGTTTTTTTTAAATTTAAATTTTGAAAAAATTGTTCTATCAGAAATGTCATAGAGATGAATACGATTAGTGTCGAAATATTCTCAATCATATAATTTCTTCTAAAATAAGTTACTAACATCCATTTCTGTTACAGAAACCATCCTCCTATACTTATTACATCCAAGGGCATACAGTAATTCGGCTGCAATAACTAAGAACATCATAGGTTATCAATTGCGGAAACAGGTGCCGCTGCCCTAAGTATTTAAAGAGGACATTAACTATCGTTTAAATGTTTCTGGTCCACCAGGACCCCAGATAAGTAACTTTTCATGAATCTAATTTTATATATTATTGAAAATAATTTTAAAATATATATATATATATATATATATATATATATATATATATATATATATATATATATATATATATATATATATATATATATATATATATATATATATATATATATATATATATATATATATATATATATATATATATATATATATATATATATATATATATATATATATATATATATATATATATATATATTATATATATATATATACATATATATATATATATATATATATATATATATATATATATATATATATATATATATATATATATATATATATATATATATATATATATATATATATATATATATATATATATATATATATATATATATTGATATTTTAAGTGTGTAAATTTTTTTAAATTATTTTCAATAATATATAAAATTAGATTCATGAAAAGTTACTTATCTGGGGTCCTGGTATACCAGGACCCCAGATAAGTAACTTTTCATGAATCTAATTTTATATATTATTATATATATATATATATATATATATATATATATATATATATATATATATAATTAATATCGTTGGTAAACTGAAAAATGTTACTACGACCAATTTTTTGATAAATCGACCTAACGTGACTGTGATGGCCTCAATTGTTTTATTTATTTTTCGGGGTTTGATTTAGAATATTATACCAGTGTCTTATTTTCACTGTCTTTGTGTGTGGGTGCAACGGCTTGGACAGCGACGCACTGATGTAATTCTCACCCCCTTCAGAGACCATGACTTTAGGCGGTCTACTTTAGGCGGTGGAATCGTAGATTTGATGCCTTGCTAATGGTAGTTTAAAATGTCTACTGGTTTTTAAAGAGCAGGCGATGCGGGCGACTTATAACTGAGGGATTTGCGTAGATTAAATGATTGCTTCTGTTGATCCCGCGGCAAATTCTTAGGTACAAATTAGTTCTTGGTTCTAAAGCAATAACGATCAGACTGTCCATAGTGAAATCTTGAAGACGTTATCCCCTAAGATGTTTTGGAAAGTTTGCAAGCCCAAAAATGCTTACTGCGTTCTTGAAGCTCCTCGGTAGCTGGTTGATACATCTCGCACGCTCAGGGATCCAGCTTGAGTTTATGTGACTTCAGAAATTCACTTCACTTCGTTTTTTTAAAAGAAAATAAATAAATATCCTCAAACGTAAAAAATCTGACTTTAATTATAATACCGGATACGTAGGTACTTAGGATTAGTAATAACTAGACAAATTAAATTTTAGGAATACTGAAACGAACTTAAAATTGAACATTTGGTAAAAATATTAATGTTGGTGATTTAAAAATATATTTACCTCACTGATTTACATTTATTTAAAAAAACGAATTTATTAGGCTTAGTTGTTCGCAATGATGGTTGTCCTGAGCTATTTAGAATTTATAAAGGTCGAGTGGGCAGCCCTGCGTGGGTAGATCTAATGCAATACTCGCGAGAGGCGACCTTACTATGTGCTGGCTTGTTGAACGACTATCGAGAAAGCGACCGAATGAATACTTCACGATAAATTTCACGATTTAGGGTGATTTAGAATTATGTCTGCGGGAACAGTGGATTTTTTTGAATTTCCCTGCACCTTTGGCATAGCTGCTGGTTAAAAATATATTTGTACTTGTGACTATGCCTAAGTCGTATAATTCCTTGGCGGTGACCCAACGCCTTAAAAAATCTTATTCTGTACAAGAAAATAAATAAGACCTGGAAATCATCTCCATCTACTAAAACAAAAGAAACACGTATTTGCTTTTACCATGATTGTCTAGATCCATAAACTAGTATGATTACTTTTGACAAAAGTGATCAAGTGCCGACTTGATCATGGACTTAGTCATATATTACATGGATTACATGTTTGAACAAGATTGGATAGTGTCGTTGATGCTGTGTTCATAAATTGGATATAGAATACATATGTAGAAGACTTGAAACTAAACTGAGGTTTTAGTTTATACTGACAATGAAAAGGAATAGTTTGTAATGAAAAATTAAATTAATTTATTTTGATTTTGAATTTAAGATCTTTCCTTCACTTAATTTACTTTTGTCAGTTTATCCAATTCTCTTAAGACAATGGGCATGAACTTAGTGAACAAAAGTAAAGTGCTTTTACGATGTTTTTCCTTGCCGTTAAAGATTTCAACGTCATTTGTTTTTAGTTGGCGTCATCAAATGAATCGAAAACCCTCACCTGATCTATCAGACGAAATATCAGTTTATCTGCAACGATCTCAGAATATTGTTGATTGGACTTGATCACTTTTTTCAGCATGCCTACGATATATTGCCAACTATACCTACTGTGAATGTTGGTTTCCAAAAGATAAAAGGCTATATAAAATCAACTTACCGATGTTGATCCCGGTACACAGCATGTAGGATTTTTGCAGTACTGCACTCCGCCCACAACATAACGTGTTTCTATGTGCGGGTCCGTGTAATGTGCTACTTTTACGGTACCCGTGCTGGACGTAAGAGGAGGCTGCAAAGAATTAAATAATTTACTTATTATTCAAGGCTAAATATCGTATTAGGCGAGTACTAATACGCAGTGGCGGTACTATCATAGAAGCTTAGAAGCCTGGCTTGCCTAACTCTGAGAAGACCCAAAAATTTGATTATTTACTATTATTCAAGACTTAAAATCGTTTTGAATGAATACTAATACACAGCGGCGGAACTGTCGTAAACGCTTAGAAACTTGACTTGCCTAACTCTGAAAAGAGCCAAAGTATAATATTAACCCCCTAATTATACGAACATACGTTATACGTCTGATATATTATCGCCCGTACGCAGCAAAATGTATCCCGTAAGTTCAGAGTTTTTTTGTATAAAAAAACTAAAAAAAACATAAAAACTCGAAACCCACAAAGCGTACGTAATACGTTAAATTATTCCTACAATTCTATATACAAAGAAGGGTCATAACTGGGTCTATTGTGTAAAGACGTTTACTGGTATATTGTAAAAAAGTATTGTTATTAAGAAATCTAATGAAAAACTACCTTTTGAATAATAACCCAAAGGAAGTGCGGTTAAATAAAAGCATCGAGTTCTAAATGCCAGTCAAAACTTTAAATTCGCGCAATATCCAAGAAGCGGACCAAAGCGTATAACAGCGCGTCGTGCTGAAGCGTCGATGCGATACGAGCGAGCAGACTGCACTACTTATCTTGTTTGCTCTCGTAGGCTCAAATCGCAAGTATTCTTTCTCGCAAGTATTCGTTCTCGCAGCGCATTTCATGACACAGCGCGGTGCAAGCGAGAGTGCTCTATTTAGAGTGCCAGTTTTTATTAATGGTCTGCCTTCCTTTCGTTGGCCTCCATTGATTTTTATTTGCATTCTCGTTGCTTCTGACAAAGGCAAAGCTGTGTTGAAATCCAACACAAATGAATTGGCATCAGTCAGGACGCGTAGGCTCTTAAAACATAAAACATTATGCTACGCATTTATGCCATTCCAAATCGCCGCGGGCGCAACATTGCTAGGTTCAAGTCGATATAAGTTGACATTTGGGAATATCGGGGCTGGTAGGCGCAAGGGTAAGTTGGCGGCAATCAAATATCTCAGAAATACATTACTTGACAATACTGACAAACCAAAGATTGTACGACGCCCATCACTGACGCCCTGGTATTCATTTTAGAGGCGTAAAGCGCGACAGTGTCTCCATGACTCCCTTGGTAGTTTTCTGATTTTTCGCGTGAAAAGTAATTATTTTCATCGATTTTCGAATACTTCGGGATCTAAATCATAGAAACTGGCCTCTCATGTACTTCTAATGCCTGCTAATAGAATATTAATTCGGATAAAGGTGAGGTTATCCCATGTTTTATTTTTGTAATGTGTTAATTTTAAATCAAATGTAGATCTGGCAGGTTGACGCATGATTAGCGGGGCGTGTTACCTGCCCGCCCCGACAATTATTTAACTAACCACGTAAATAGAAACCCTATTTTCAAACATTTTATAAATACCGCGCAGACGTGTAATCCAAAAACGGTAAGAAAAATACTTGCAAAGAAGTCATGATAAGAGCAGTCGAAGAGGTTGAATCAACAAACAAATTCATTAGGCACAGTGCTAAAGATTTCGGAATTCCAGATCGTACTCCTACGAGATATTGCAAGCTGCTGTTTAAAAACCATGCTTGAAATACTGTCCACGTTGGATATGCTCTGGACAAATTGTAAGTTAAGCAAATATTTGAACGGATAATTAGGGGTGGGACGATCTTCGGCCCCTGTAGACGGATTTAGAAATTAGAATATTTCAAATAAGAAATATACAATAAATGTTACTAATTTTATACCTGTGTTGCGGGACGTGCTGGTAGATTAATGGTGAATTCATATCTATTGTCATCATATGGGCAGGCAGCGAGGTTCTTTGATTGTAAAAGAGGGCCACAGAATGATCCAGGAACCACAGGACGTTCGTCGATTATTTTAAAAATTATTGGCTGAAAGAAACAAATAAGCAACATTTAAAAGGGACAGAGAGTACTCGATTGGATTATTCTATTTATCTTCAAATGTATAATTATTACCAAAATTCTCGACATGTAGCCCGTGCAGACTTCACCGTCATAGTTCAAAATCAGGCAAATAGGTATTGTTAATTCTGCTACAACTTCAGTAGTCAGAGTTTTTGTTCTTCCGCCAAGTATGAAAACTGCAAATACTGCTTTGCATATGGCACATACACCCGCCTGCAATTTATTTATTTATTCAAACACACATTTTGACGTTGAAAAAATCAAATTAAATACAAAATAAGATATGTAAAATTGCAATTGAGATAGCAATTATGTAGACTGCAATTGAGATCCAATTAGCAAGACTCAAGGGGATAACAAATTATTATATATATTTTATTAGAGATAATTTGAAATAAATACCGAAGCAAAAGCAGTAGTGAGCTGGGTTCCAAGAGCTACTAGCTGTGGTATTGGTATTACATTATTTGGCGACGCTATTAAACTTTGAATCCATGCTTGTACTGCTGCTAGGACTTGATTGAGATCTAAAAATATAAGAGAACATATTAAGTCTTGTAAGGTTATAATCTAAACATTTATGTTTAATTCAGTTGCGTTTTTCATTTTCAATTTTCATTTAATTAGTTTTTATCACAACAACATACAGACTACTTACAATTAAAAATTACGAGGGCAGGGGAAAGTTTAAATTTTGAGATACCTCGGGTAAAAACGGCGTTCGCACAAAAGCAGGCTTGGCACATTGCACCCCGAATGTACAACAAATTAGATGAAAACATTAAATTATTAGATAACATTTCAAGTTTTAAAAATGCAATTTGGAGTTGGGGCGCTTCGGAACGGAGAGGGAACTGTCAATTGTGGTTTAATTTGTTTATAATATTTTAAGTACGAATGATTACCTATTGCTATTACTATTATTATTTTGTTATTATTATTATCAGCAAAACAAATATATTTTTTAAATATATTGTGTATATAGGTATACATATATATTATTTATGTTAAAACTACTTTAAATCTAATCTCTAATCTCTAGTAAGAACCTTTTTTAAGTTAGCTAGCGATCTTAAATCTAAAAAATGTTAAATCACACATCTAGGCACAGGCGTAAGCCTAGTTAGATGTGTGACGTGCCTCAGATTGCATGGGATTGAGGTGAATCAACTTGTTGCTTTATTTGACTAGAAAGTAATTATTTTTCCTATGTAACCTCAGAAAATATATGTAATATTAAAATAATAAAATAAATAATAAATTCCTTCAGTCATAGCAAAATAAGAACAATATCTCCATAGTACGCACCGATTTCGCACTAATACAAGCGCCCGTTGTCCGTACGCTACCACTACATAGATTATCGGGCGCCTCGGTGCTAGCCAGTCAGGGCTGTCGCGCGACAGCTAAGTATACAAAAGTGGAATGTTTTCTGTACAGGCTGTAATGCAACCTATCAGAAATTACATTTACGAGTATTTACATTTACGTTACGAAATTACATTTACGAGGTAACGTTTATTGTTCATTTGAGTAGGTAAGTATGTGTGTAGGTAAGTAGGTAATAGGTATGTCAGTGCATAGGTAGGTAGGTAGATGCGTTTTTACCTACTTTAACTTACTAAAATGTAGGTATTTTGAACACATGCAATTGATGAATGCTGTCAAACAAAGTCAGCACTAACTCATATATTCTGTTAAAGTACAATTTTGGGAACCGACTTTTGATCTATAAACCAAAAATACATAAACGCACATAATAATTATAAAGAATTGCATTTTTGCGTTAATGGGATCACAAGTTGTCTATTGTGTATTTGTTGTGGCGACCCTGGTGGTTCGGCGAAGCCTAGGTGCTTATTTCGAAAACGGGCTCGAGATATCCTACTGATGTTATTTTACTTTGCTTCAGTTGTTCTGACAAAATAATGGTGGGTTAAAATTAAATTTAAAGATAGTATCCAGACAGGCCTTTTGGTCAATTTGTAATAAGCGATGTACGGACTGGAATCGCTTGGAGGAAAAGTAGGCATAGGAATTTGATCTGGGTAACTTCAAATACACTTATTCATATGTATTAAACAAAAGATTTAGCTGTTTTATACCTAACAAAAGTAACTGTAACGTCAAAATTTTATAATATAGGTACTCTTTTACAAATAAAGTACTTACCGGCAGTCGTCTGACTCTCCGTTATCGCAATCAGAAAGGCACAGCCTACTAAAATATACATCAGCTTCATGATGTCCCAACAATATCTTCTCCGTATGTTCGCTGCAAAGGAATATAATACTTTAAACAGTTAAGTTTCCTAGTCGAAGTAACGTAATTTTCCATCATTCTATCATCATCTATCCTTCTCGGCATTGTTCTATGCGGGATGAAACCACAATGAAAGACTTTATTTGCGCTTGATCTGATCAGTTAATCGCAAAGAAGTTCTTCTCCAACATCTTATATCAAAATGTTAAATTGCTCCTGATACATTTTAACACGTTGGAAATAATGAAACTAATTATTTGACATGCTTGCATGAAAATAAATCATTTCATCATAATCGATCAACCGCTTATAGTTTGGGATTTTCCCATTGCAGCCCTTTTATGACACTCTCTTCCGGAACTGGCCACTTACATAAAACATTAAAAAAAAATTACAAGATTTAAAAATGGAGGTATATGGTTGTAAAATAAAGTTTTTTTCCTGTATCTGTCATTTATTTTTTAATAGTGGATTCATTTTGAAATTGGGTGTCTGATGATGATGGATTTAAATTGTGAAATTTTTGCTGAACGACTTTCTATGAGTTTAAGTGTAATTTGATAGTTCAGCAGAGTCTCCTTCGGTTTCGAACTGCTTTCGGCGAATAAGCACTGAGCAAGACGAGAATTATAATTAGTTTGCAGAATTTGAACGCGGTCGTGTCAATCTCAGTAACGAATTTGTGAAGGTCACCCGACCACCGCTGTCAACAGCATAATCATCGAGGCTGTGCGCCGTATGATAGACACAGACAGGCATGTGAACAACCATAATATTCGGACAACATTAGACATAGGCAGAAGTCAGGTAAAATCAACCGTACACAAACATTCGGCTGTAAGAAAGTAGCTCTTGCGGTGGATCCCACAAAATTTGACTGAGTCTACGACCCCGAAACAAAGCAGTAATCGACGAACAAAGTGCCGCGAAGCGGATGCTCGTCTTTTAAGTTAATATATACACGTGGCTACAAATGACGGGAATCATCGTACCCTGAATGCTGTTTGGTACACGGCCACCTGCTTGCTGGAATTGACGGACTCATTAAAAGCAACCGTAAACGTTGAATAATCTTGCACCGTGACAATTTCAGCTCTCGCACGACCAGACAGAAAAACGAATTTTCGAAGGCGAAAAACAAAGGAAACACGAGCCACACCTATACACTCTATACTCTATACATATCATCCTATATACTCCCGACTTGTCATCTTTCAACTTCTCTTTGTTTCCAAAACTTAAGAACCAATTCAGCGGTCAACGATTTTCATCGCCAAAAGAGGTTGTCGAAAAATATCAAAAACATGTTTCTGAGGTCACCAAATAAAATTGGAATAAATGTTATAAAAATTGGTTTACATGTATCAAATACCACACGGCTCGGTGGCATATTAGTTAGGTCGCTTGATCTTACATTGTAAGGTTCCGGATTCGATTACCGGCTGGGTCACCATTTTCCGTTGGGACAAAATTAACGGAATTGCATTTCATTTCTGTTGATCGAATGCATTAACAAGACACACACTTACACTCTCATGTTACATGCACACATGCATTTGAACACTTCATAGTAGGGTTGGTTGTAAGAAATTGTCGTTTGACAATAAATCCGCCATTTGTGAAATTTCACAGCAAACAGTATAAGCAAACAAACAAAAATACAGCTATGAGAATACTTTGAGAAGCAATAAATAGATTTTTGGCCATTCATTCTTATTAAATCCAAAAACTTTCAGTTTGTCCCTCGTACATAGGATACAACTACTTTTCTTACCAAATTGAATGTGTCTCTTTTCGTTTATCAAAATACTTTTGGCAGATTTTTATCACAGTCACGTCTTTTATATGTTCTACCTATTGACATTACATATATTAAAATTCAAACTCAAAATGTCTATGTTTTGCTTGATAAGGGTATTATGTTAATTATATTTAACAGCTGTGTTTGAGATATAAGTTTCCTGTTAATACACCAACATTTTACATCGAATTCTTTGAATGGCATTGAATCCGATTTGAATTTATATTAAATATCATCCCAGGGGCGATTACTTTAGAGAGAGAGATAATAATAATTATGTGAATCTAACAAACTGGGCAAACTAGATCTATCTCGTGCCTTTGAAAAATTAAATTATAAAAATTATTCTTTAATTATTATTCTAATATAAAAAATATTCTTATTATAAAAATATTCTACATACAAAAAAGGAGCCGAGTGAAGAACTAAGGTTTTTTTTTTGTATTATTAATCCAGGTAATGGATAATAAATTACTACTTCTGTTTAGCATTTATTTTTAATTTCTGTCTAATTTGCGTTAGATAATATTTAATTTTGTTTTTCAGTGTTGTCTTTGTTGTATTAATTTTTACCTATTTTATTTATTTATTTACATCGAAAATAAAAATTTACTATTTTGACATTCATAATACAGTGTAGAAAAGAGCAAATTCCTAATAGTTGTTTGCGAAGCAAAGAAAGTACAGATTTGATTGATTTTATCGGCTCCACTAGACTACAGTCTGTTCTGGAGTGATACCAGTGTTATATTTGTTACATAGGACACTTATTTTTATAAATTTTCGGTTAATGTAATGAAAATTTTTAGTAACATAATTAAGAAAATTTAAAGAAAAAGAAGTCTAATGTTAGTTAGTGAAGTGGTAATAATAAAAGGATTAAAGGATAATTACCTACATAGGCATTATAATAAATAGATACATTTATACACACACACTCATATATATAAGGCATTATAATAAATAGATACATACATACACACACACGTACATATATACCTACCAAACGTATCTACCTATATTCAATATATACTGTATATATACGTACTTAAAATATATAAATAAACAAAAATAAATAATTGCAAAAACTTTTCTTTATTTATTATTTTAAGACACAATTTCCATGAGCTGCCTTTTGTAATTCGCCTCTACATTTTGCACGTAACCATTTTGTGACCTCAGCTTTGAAAGCGGCACTAGTTCTTAGCTTCTGCCCGTCGGTGAGTGTCGCAAGGAATGCATCATATGTACATCCGAGGGGCCAGAAACAAATAATGTCTCTGGGCAAACCTTGTGTTCGTCCGAATTTGCTTCTGGGTTTGCTTTTTTCTTGTGTCGTGTTTGTGGTCTCGCCTGGAATGCCGATCTGTGTCGTGGTGAAAATAAGTGACAATCGATTTTATGTAAAGCTGTCTGTTATCAGGTATCTGGAAGTCATTGAAAAGTAAATCGGATGGGTAGCGATACGGTTTTCTGTTTATAACTCTCACTACCGCTTTTTGAGCTTTTGTTAGTGGGTCTAAGTGCAGTTTAGCCGCACCGCCCCAACCGATATTGCCATACATCATCAGTGACTGTGCTAAAGCACAATATATGGATCTCAGAGTTTTCATATCGAGAACATTTCTGATACTCCTGAAAATATATATTAGTTTACGGACTTTTTCGGCGACCTTTTCGATATGTATTTGCCACCGGAGATGTTTATCGACATGGACACCTAGGTACTTTACAAAAGGCACACGCTCAATTTGTACACAGTTACAATCAAGACTGTCGCATTCGTGTAGGACTAGGTCATAATTTTGTGGAGGTTGCTGACAAGCATCTATGCTGAAGGCTACAAGCTTAGTTTTATCCACGTTAAGCGTTAACAGATTATAATCAAGCCAGTTCGTAACATTTTTGCCTGCCTTGTTATATACTTTTTCCCAACTATTCGATTCGAATATGAGGGCAGTATCGTCAGCGTAGGATATTATATCTGCACCAACATCCATCAAAGCCCATTTATGTAAAGTAGGAAGAGAGTCGGCCCAAAAGTACTTCCTTGGGGAACCCCATGATTATTGTATTATATTAATATTGATATTTATTGTATTATATCAATATTAATACTTGCATTCTTACTTTTGAATTAAAACTGAAATTTCCTATTAGACTAGATTTTAATTACAAGATGGATTCATTAAAATTATCCTGTTGAACTGTTCGGGCAGTGCTATCCGTCCTTAAGGCAACAGCGACAACTGCAACTAATTGTTATTTTATAATATGTTTGTATAAATATAAACTCTTAAAATTTCGCGATTATTTGTCATTTTTTGGTTGGGGGAGAACGAAATATTGCCGTGTGGATCTGGACGATGGGTATTCCCGTCGCTTCGTTTCGGCAAAGTTACAACGTCGCCGCGTCGCGGGGGGATTATCGTCAGTTTCCGCGCGGTAGGAGTCGGTTTTCTTACAACTAATAAATATTTACGAATGTATTTTGTTTCCTTTTACCATTACAAAAATATGTCGCTATTCATGTATCTAAATATTTATGCATTTGTGTTTATACTTCGTCAAAGAGCTATGGGTGTTAAAGTATTATTACTGATTAAAATATATAATAATAGTTAATATATAGTAATATTACTATATAACCTGAGTAATAATATTAAATATCTAAGTCTTTCCTAGCCGGCGGGATTCTATCTACTTTACCCGGAAGGTGACGGCTTAGAGAATCATGACGTCGAACCGGGGAATAGTTGTTAATAGTAGTAATTTTCTTGTCGTCCTCGGATTTGTTGATTGCACTGTTGTGCCCGCAACATCACTATAGTATCCGCAGTACAAACTGGCGACTGGGGCAATTAGAGACAGTTAACGTAGGAATGGTACCATGTCGATAAAATATTTATCTATACTAATATTATAAAGAGGTAAAGTTTGTGATGTTGTAGGAAGTAATCTCTGGATCTACTGAACCGATTTTGAAAATTCTTTTACCAATAGAAAGCCACATTATTTGTGAGTGTCATAAGTTATATATTAATCCGAAAAATGAAAAGACCTTTTCGTGGTAGTCGGATTTCGTGGAAGTCGGAAAATAAGCGGTCGAACAAAAACGTTTCTAACTAACACTGCCTTCACGATGAGAGATATATGATTAAGTTCTAGAGAAAAGTTGTAGAGCTTGATAATGCCTACAAAAAAGTCAGCGACAGCATATGTCTAACTTTTATATTATATTAATTATGAATTCTTATCAAAATAAGTAAATTTATCGTCTCAAGTGTTTAAAACAAAAGACTTTTCCCTTATACTGCATAAATAATTAAAGAGATAATACGACATAGGCATGGAACCGTATCGTAATCTGTACTTCTATACTAATATTATAAAGAGGTAAAGTTTGTGACGTTGTAGGAAGTAATCTCTGGATCTACTGAACCGATTTTGAAAATTCTTTCACCAATAGAAAGCCACATTATTTGTGAGTGTCATAGGCTATATATTAATCCGAAAATTGAAAAGACTTTTACCTGCTAAAATTAGATAGATAAAATTCCTAGATTTAGCAAAAGCGGTGAGTAAATACCGTAATAGGTGGTAAGTAGCTAACCGATTATGACTATTAATTGTAGTAACCGTAACAGTTCGATTTCGACATTTTATGACATTTTAACGACGCTTTGCCAAATTAGTTTTCGTCTACTTTAATTATTGTGCGTACTGTGTAGGTCATTAGGCATTATTGATAACAAAATATTCTGCTATAAAAGGCTTAATGTCAAAGAGCATAACTCATTCGTTATACGAACTCTATTTGTGAATCTACATCATGATTGAAGATTTTTGCAAAACTAATTTGACCAAGTTAAGAAGTGATGTTAACCAGCAAAGCCGGCATGTCATTCTCAACATTTATAAGTGGTTTCATAAGTTGAAAGAAGACCCTGATGTCATAAGGAAAATTGATTTTCAACAACCAAGAAAGTTGGCAGCATTAGTTTGTGGAACGAGCGAACGAACTCTAGATCGAATTCGGAATCGATTCAAAAATCTCCAGAACGAAGACCTGGCCAAAGCACATAATATAATTGACACCCATTCTCATGTTATTGATCTATAAGACGATAGTGATAGTGAACACGAATATGAATAGCTTGCTGACTTTCTTTGTTCAGTTTTATTTTTTTTGTATAACAATTATTTTATTGTCAACTATTATAAATTTGATACTTTTATATTTTTATTTTAATAATTCAATATCAATATTTATATGTTTAACTTATTTAATATTTATCGTAATGAAACAATACTGAAATATAAATAGGATAGAAAATGATGCGGTAAATTCGTTTTCTATCCTATTTATAATGTCGAAAAACCGCGATAGTCTTCGATTTTATAATACTGAAATAATATTTATTTCCCTCGTTTCATTACTTTATCGACATTCCTTTTGTATGCGTAAACTACCTACACTACGGTTACAGGTATCGCTCCATAAGGCCGTGCAAGTGCGAAAGAGATGGCACGATTTCGATGATAAATTACCTGACTCGCCACTTTGTAATGCGGATAGTATAATTCTTTCCTTTGGAAGACGAAACGCCGTATCTGCAATAATTTCTGGTGGTCGATTTAGCGTTCCGTGTCGAAATGTTTTCGGCAAGGGGTTTCGTATAATAGCTTGTGCGCCTTTAGTTGTAGCGGGCTCGATGAGGCAAATATCGATATCGATACTTGTTGGTTTTGTTTGTTGTTTGTTTGTCGACCAACTTAGCTGATGATATCGTTGTTTGAATCTGTTAGTTAGCATCTGGCGCGGCTTTATATTCTCGATAGAAGTTGTAGCGATCTTTTCTGGTTGCCTCGGTTGAGACGTGGTTGTGATTGTGTTGGTATGTTTGTCGAGAATGTATCGAAGTTTATACGTGTTCCCGATATTTCCTGTTGACGGTTGGAATTTTTGAGCTGCTATTGTGCGTATGTTTGTATTCTCCCTAGTAAGGATGCATGGGTTATTCATTGAGAAGTCGGCTTCCAGGAGGATTTTCGCGGGTTGTTTCACGTCGTGTCTCTGTTGAGATGTGTGTGTGTGGTCGTTCTCAGGAAGTCGTTTGTGTGCTGGTGAAAGTTGTATTGCCACTCGATGACTTGAATGGATGGTTTGATTGAGCTGGTTTCTTGAATCGGTGGTTGTATTGAGCTAGTTGCTTGAATGGGTGGTTGTAATGAGCAGGTTGCTGTTGTTTGTGTTTCCGCATTATTCCAAAAAAATCGCGACTTCTCTCAGATGTTGCTTCAGTATTGCTATTTGACTTTTTTCTGTCTTCATAAATTCTATCATTATATCAGGTAGTGTTTCGAGGTACTCCAGGTCGTTTTCATTAATTGTCGTGAGTACCTTCCGTATAATTATGGGTAGATGTCCTAGCTACACTTTTTGTTATGGAGTTTTCGGGTAGCCTTCCGTTGCCTATTTTTCTTATGCGCCTCAACAGCTGCGACGGCTTCTTGTTCCCATGCAGTAATTTTCGTATTTCGTTTGTCTCGAAAATGCCGATGATTCGGTTTTTTCAACACCTCAAATTTGCTGTGAGTTGGTGGTTGTAACTGTAGGTCTTCGATTTCCCTCAGTGTAGGATCGTCTAGTTGAGCGATGATGTAATTGAAACTGTCCTAAGTCGCTGCATCTGTGAGCTGCCAGTATGATTTCGGCTTGTGCAAAACCATAATTTTGGTTGCTGCTGCCAGATAGTCGGGTAGTGCCTCTACTCTGTGCTGTGCGAGGTAGTGCTGTTGTTTATTTGAGACGTCTGTTGGAGGCATTCTGTGCTCGGTGGTCCCTGTCGTTCCGGAGATTAGTTTTGCCATGGTGGCTGCATAATGTATTCTGCGTTGTTTGTTTGTCGTGGAGGACCGTTTGAGCGTCTAGTAGATAGCGCTGCGCTCGATGGTCCGGTTCAAGGGACGTGGATTCTTATATTGTGTTCTTCAGTCGGGTCATCACTTTCGCGAGCGGTGTTGTATTGCTTCTTGCGAAGGTTGAAACGAAATATCCCAAGGGTCCGTTGAGCGTCTATTTAAGCGTGCTTGATGGTTCAGTGCAGGTTTTCATTTCGTGTTCTTTTAGTTGGGGTCACCACTTTCGCGTGCTGTTTGTTGCAGTAAAACTCACGATAATATTTTGCAAAGTGTGCAGTTGTTTTATTCAGGTAGGCTACAATATAACTTGTCTTGCCGTTTTTTGCTTGATTATTCTTTCCGCCCTGCTATCGCTCTTGTTCATTTTCATTGTTTCTCGATCGTCTTTTCTATCCGGCGGGGATTCTATCCACTTTACCTGGAAGGTGACGGTTTAGAGAATCATGACGTCGAACCAGGGAATAAGTTATGTGATTGGAATTTTCTTGTCTTCCTCAGATTTCTTGATTGCACTGTTGTACCCGCAACATATCTATTAAATCACTGATTAGGGGGCGGGATAGGAAACCACGGAAGAAGAAGAATATAGGAAGAAGAAGAACATTTTCGTCCGGAACATTATACATCTTGAGTATATGATTTATTTATTCGGTGTTAAAGCATTCTAGATAAGGCGGGATAGGAGCCCATGGAAGACAAAAAATATCGGAAGAAGACAAATATTTATATTCCCCCTCCCCCCACCCCCATAACAACTCCACCCCTTTCGATAGTGATTGATTATGACAGTAAATTTATAGTATTTTTGTAGAATTTCCGTGGTATTAAAATTGCTATATTCCAATATGGTTTGTTTCTCGGTTAGCCTCGAGCGGCTCGACGTTATTATTTAATTAAAATGTATGTCGTTTTTTTTTGTGTCGCTTATATAAGAGATATTGCAACCAACATTTCAAAATATGGTTTCGACCCTACGACGCATCTGTGTACCGAATGTCAAGTCCCTAAGTCCGATATTTCGAGGTTGAGGTATGACTAGTGCGTGGTGGACCGATTTCAACCACAATCTTTTCAACTTTTGCCACTACCAAATGATGCCTGCTTGCCAAATTTCAGCTCAATCAGATAAAGCGTTTGGGCGCTATCGTGGATGAATACACACAGACACACAAAAGTGCATTCACAAAACTTTTCTTTGCCAGGAAGGTAAAATAAATTGACCACTCTTAGGGCAGACACACTTTTCCTGTGTACACGACATGCATTTCGTGTATTTTTTTTACGATCACATTACTTTCTCCCTCTTTTTTTTAGTTTTAAAGTACTTAAACAATGCCTTGACTGTATCCGCTTCACTTCAACTGTATGCTGTAACAATAATACTGTTCACTATTCTATGTGTGTTTTCAACACACATTGACATTGACGTAGGTGCTGAGAGATAGAAGCACCTACGGAAATGTCAATATTAAAATAGATTTTATTTTTCACCAAAAAATAAACAATATAAGTAAATATAATTAAACACACCGGGATTATGATTTTCCTCAAAAGATATCATCAATTCCTCAAAGTATTTTCGGTGTATGTTTATTTATTTTGACCGAAACTACCTACCTACCTATTTCCAATCAATTTATACAAACCAAATTTAGAACCAAACTCCTCTAAAACATTTTTCTCCATTGACTTTTTTTCTAACGCCTTTTCGAAAAACGATTTTTTATAAACGAATTTTAATCTGAATATCAACGGATTTAAAACGCGTATTTCTTAACTTTTTAAAGATTCATTTATCTTATAAATAACATATATACATGTATTTTACTCTACGTAAAAGCATTACTGAAAATATGTTTGTTAAAAAGAACATAACGGCGCTACGTCAGAAACAGAAGAAGCAGACAACCCCCCCCCCCCCCCGACGCCACGCTAAACCCGCTTACCCCCCTCCCTAAACCTCCCCCCACTCCCTCATCACCAAACCTCTACCCCCAAACCCTCCCCAACTCCCCTCCCCCAACGCCTTCCCCCCAAACCCTCCACTAACCCTCCCAACTCCTCCTCAACTCCCCCCTACCCAACGCCTCCTCCTCAATCTTGCAAACACCACCTCTAACCCCCCCCCACCCCAACGTTACCCTCCGCAACTCCTCCTTCTCCCCTAACCTTCCCTCTAATCCCCCCACCCACTACCAAACAAACACCCACTACCAAACAAACCCCCCCTCCGTCTCCAAACCCCCAACACCCCAACCAAAACCTCCCCCACCCCCTACACTACCCCCGCAAAACCCCCTCCCCCTCAACCCTCCTAAACCTAACATCCTCCCCTTAAAACACAACCTCCCACCAAACAAACCCCCCCCTTTCTCCCCCGCCACCCAACTCCCCAACTAAACCTTCCACCCATTTGATTATTTGATAATGGCATGAGCTGAAAAGAAATCCGTCAGTAATTTTCCTCAAATAGCTGTATGTTTTTTAACTATGTTTTTTGGTACTTCTGATTGTTCAGCTCGTTTTTAATTTATTATTGCATTAAATTATCGTTTTTCTGTTTAAGGTAAACCTACTTATAATAGCCGGACAGACGTATGAATAATTATTATCTAATAGTAGTTGCTAATTTCTTTATCTACCTATCTAAGCATCCACCTGTGCATATTATTGAACGATGGCTGTCTAAAAAATTCATCTGAATAACAAATGACTTCAATAATATCAGTGCTTCGCTCAGGAACAAGAGTATATATGAGGCGGTTGGAAAAGTCCATGTAAACCAAAGAGATGGCGATGTCATTCATTTTTTTTTGAATTTTGGGTGGTGAT
The DNA here is from genome assembly GCA_944548615.1 of Micropterix aruncella. Taxonomy (NCBI): domain Eukaryota; kingdom Metazoa; phylum Arthropoda; class Insecta; order Lepidoptera; family Micropterigidae; genus Micropterix; species Micropterix aruncella. The sequence continues at coordinate 7,485,071 of OX155955.1, forward strand.
TTCATATTATTTTTTAAGAAAGAAAACGGTCTATAAAATTAATTCCAAGCTTGATAAGCATTATGGGGAATCTGCTCCTCAGTGTGGTGTATAAGCGGTTTAGCTATTTTCGAAGTGGTCATATAAACATAGAAGACGGCGAACGTTCCGGACGCCGGAAATGATAGCGAATATCCATAAAACGATGTAAGAATACAGAAGTTTAAAAGTTCATAAGATTGCTGAAACTGTGGGGATGTCTAAGGACTGCCCTCATTGGCAAAGGAAAGGGTTATATTCTACAATGACAATGCACCTGCACATTCTTCTGCATTGGCAACAGAAAAACTGTTAGAATTGCATTACGAACTTCTATCCCATCTACCTTAATCAGCAGACCTAGCACCCTCAGATTTTTCCTTGTTTCCAAATTTGAAGGAATAGCTGGGAAGATTTAAATTTTCAAAAAACCAAACCGATGGCCTATTTTGCAGGCCTTAGACGGGATTACTATGTCGCTGGGATCACCACATTTGAACCAAGACTTACCACTGGCATAGCCCACTACTATTATACTAAAACAATTTGCTACAATTCTAATAAATTTACGTTAAAGAGTGAAAAGATGTGATATCATTTATTCAGTTTTACACTTTTTCGAGAGAAACAACCGGAATAATCATTAAAAATATTTATTTTTCATTATATTGTAATATTACAAATATTTCCGCGAAACCAACCACCATCATGATTGACTATTGAAGTGAATTAAATAACTGAAATAAAAATGATAGGCATTAAAAAGATAAAATTTCCAAAATTTTGTAGAATTTATAAAATACGAACCTCGCTAAGTTGTTCGCACTTCTTATCGTAGCCAAGATTGGTCGTTACAATCTCGCACAATACACTCAAGTCGTACTGGACACCCTGTAGTTGTCTGGCATTGGTTACCGTTTGCAAATAGGCATCACCCTGTTTTCCGTAATATTGTATGTAGATATCGAGGAGATGCCTCTTTGTGGATGCCATTTCATTTAGTAATTCATCGATGTCTTTAGGCAGTAGACTTTTTACGCCGTATGTTTCTTTGAAAGAGTACTCTTTGAACCAGTTTGGTCTTTTTTCTGGTGTTAGATTTGCTTCGGTTAAATTGTATGTATACGTGTCGAAATCAAGTGGCACCTAAAATGAGATATTAATTTCGTAATATTATGTTTGAATGTAGCTTCAGCGACAGACACGCAGTAACTAAAAAAAATTGTTTAGGTCATGAATCTAGACGAAGCGTTAAAAGCCAAAAGAGCCGCAGTTTGATGACGGTCTTAAATTACTGTAATGAATAGCGGGAGAGAACCAAAATTAAAGGAACATGGAGTATTAGGGATGACCATGCCAGTTCGATACAATTTTAATAATTGATTAATAAATTATTAAAATCTGTGACAAGCTTCCAAGCCAATCTTTTTCGCTGGTGCTACGAAGCGAATCCAACATACGACTGCAGAACTCTGCAGATGTCAACCCCATCACACACCAAGGCCTACAAGAGACGAACAACATTTTTTTGAGAGACGTTTCCTATACTGGTCCGGACAAGTTATTTAACTAACTAATTATTAAAATTAAGAACGGATAATAATTTATTGCAAATTGCATAGATTTATGTTGCTAATTATTTATTGCTTATAATTATTGACTATTAACAAAATATAAACATAGCGACGGTGAAAAGGATAAATGACTTAACCACTACAATAGTCAAAAATGAGTTACATTTATGACTGAAATATATTTTTTAACCGACTTCAAAAAAAGGAGGAGGTTATCAACTCGGTTCTAACTTTTTTTTAAATGTTTGTTACCTTAGAACTCTGCCATTTATGAACCGATTTGGAAAATTATCTTTTTATTCAAACTTACAGATTGGGGTCCATTTTTATCAAAACCCTGTTCTGATGATTGTATCCATGTGGAATTGAGGGAACTCCTCAAATATTATCATATGAAAATTTCATAATATTTGAGGAGTTCCCTCAATTCCAAAAGTTGAAAATTTACATGTTGGTTCAACTCCGATGACAATGCATCTTTTGTACAGTAAGCATGACCTGATTCTACACCCTGGGTTGCACAGCACAGACACGAACTTTTGTATACTCATTCAGTTATGATAGACCGTTCTAAGTTTCACCAAGACAGGACTGCGGCACCCAGGGTTGGCTTCCAACGAGGGAACTCCTCAACGGTCAACAGCACTGACACAAAATTTTGTATAAGCATTCAATTATGATAGCTCGTTCTAAGTATCATCATGACATGGCTGCTGTACTTATAAACAATTTTGAAGTCGATTTTTTTTTGTTAAAATTTTGTCTATTATTTTGCGTCGATTGGCCTTAGTTTCAAACCGATCTGATGAGTTTTTTCGCGTTTAAGTTATTGAAAAATTACATAGGTACCCACCAGTCATTAAAAAGCCATCTCATAAATATTTTACCGGTAAGTGTAATACTTGACTATTGTTTTATTTAGACTGGTGCTTATGTTTTTTTTTCCAGCATAGACATGCCAATTATTTATTTCTTTTTAAGCTATTGCATAGCTTTTATCGCGGGCCTAGGCCAGCGCGGCGACCGAATGAAGAAATTTCTTAACGAAAATTAATGACTTTAAACTGATAATTACGTCTAAACGAGTACTGCTTACGATTCGAAAAAAATATATGTTAAACAAGAACATTTTCCTAATATTCTTAGCTTTGAATATTTTAGATTTTATTTATATTACATAGTGTAATTAATTTGTGAAATTAGGTCTAACCGAACACAAAAACGACTACTACGCAAATACTATCTGGCGTATTGTTATGAAACCTGCACGATTTTAAAGATAATTTAATTATCTACGATCTTTTCATCTACGATTTTTTTCGAATAATCCATTTTTTTCCTTTATCGAATAAAAAATTCGTGCGCGGCGCTCTGTCGCAAGACGTTTAAACTATTCCGAATCATTTTCTACCGCAGCCGCAAATGATTCGGAATAATTTCAACGTTTTCCGATAGAGCGCAGTTATCTGATATCAGAAAAAATAAAATAAATAAAATAAATAAATAAATATAATTGCATAAGGTGTTAAAAATGCTATGCAATAGCTTTACCTCGGCAGTCCTCGAGTGCCACACGTATTTTAATTTAAGTGAGCTTCCTCTGGCACTTCAGCTAAATATCCCTAACAATAATTAAACCTCGATGTGCATTAAATCATTTTTATTTACCAATAAATATACTATTTTTTACTGTGGTAGAGTTGGCCACGAGGACCCATTCGTTCAGGGTCGGTCACACTCACGGATCAACACCCATTAGGCGGCCTCCACGCAGAAGTGAGAGCCAGGGTAAAACGCTGACCTGCCGGCCAGTCTACCCTAGGCCAGTCTACCTTCGGGCGCTCCTGGACGGTTTGCGTATCGTGCGTCGTCAGCAAATCGATTGCGCACTCCGACTAACAGTCGGGGGAGTCTGGGAACAGTAATGTTTCCTATAGAGCGGGGGTGGTTGTTAAACTTATGGAAACTGATCTTGAAACGACCATTCGGCCACGCGATCCCGGGTGAAAGCAGGGCAAAGTATGCCGTGGTCCGCGATAGATTCGGTTAATACCGTTTCTACGCTTCTTAAGGGAGAGGTCTACGCAAGCGATCTCGATCATGTAACTAGTCAGATGGTAGGAGCTATCCTGAAGGTTAATTCCAGACGGGGATATCCTTCCAAACTGGCAGTCAAGGGGCGAGGCTGCCCGCTGGTTACCTTTCCCGGTGCCTCGCCGTTAGGTGTTGGCCTCTGACGGGCAGGTGGCGCAGCTTGACGGTGGTCTGTTTTGTCCTAAGTCTTCTGCGCTCACCTCACGGGAGATTAATTTCGTTAAAACTTCCCGAGGTGAGGGGTTCGCCCGTTGTAGTTGACAGTTTTTGGCCTGAATTCCCTAGCTAACTTTCTACGGCTAAAATGTCACATTTTATTGGAGTTTAAGTTACAAGGTATCATTTTGGCGTTTGCCAACCACAGTAGGAGGCAACCAACGCAAAAATGTTATATTTCAAATATAAATCCATTATAACTATTATAATGTGGCATTAAGAATACTTACGTATGTATTACCATCGACGGTGAAGACTTTGTAGTTTATATTGGTATCTGAAAACGTGACCATAGCACCGCCATTCCAAGCAACCATATTCGGTTTCTCAATGTCATCGTTTTCGTAGAATAGCTTGAATTGATCTCGGTGAGTATGACCATCGAATTCGGAAGCGATTACATGAGCAAATCTGCAAAAATAACATTACTTACTATTGCATACAATACAATTCACTCTACTCCAGTGGGTAGGCATTCCTACACTTGGTTGCCTAAATATAGATTTTCAGTAATGTAAATATGTATGGCAAATTAAATTAATTTACATGCGGTATGAGAATCATCAACAATTGGAAAAATAATATAAATATGAAAATTACCGATTATATCTTCGATAAAATGTCTTCGTTTGACAGGGCGACTGCGGGACTGAAGCTGGCTAAACGATGGCTTGACAATAATCTTTTGACGCTAAACGAGTACAAGACTAAATATATGACCTATAGCATCGAAAATAGACATCATCCCAATACTAACCACTATATTACGTTACATAAATGCGACTACATGAACTGTACATGTTTACCACTTGAACGCACGAACACAATAAAATATCTAGGAATAGTCATTGACCAAAATCTAAAATGGACACAACACATTGAGGCTACGACTAAACGGACTAGAAAGTTGATTTATATATTTAAAAATATAAGAAGCATACTCAACATTAACCTACTACGGACTGTTTACTATGCACTGGCGCCGACTCTACTTACATACGGACAAATCGGTTGGGGCGGTATGGCAAGAACAAATCTTGACCCACTGGTCAAAGCGCAAAAGGCTTTGCTCAGAGTCATTAACAAGAAGCCATATCGCTCCCCGTCAGACGACCTATATACAGACTTTAAAGTACTTGACGTACGCCAACTATACATACGCGCTGTTTTGGTGCGCTATCGAAGGGACCTCATTAAGAACACGGATAAAGACAAACCAGAGCACAAACACAACACTAGACACAAAGACAAACAGATTCAACCAAAACTGAGGACTGTATACGGACATCGACACTACGCATATCTCGGACCTAAACTCTATAATATATTTAACTCGTACGCAGGACAGATCTTAAACATAACCGACAACCAGTTCAAGAGACGGGTGTCTCATTGGCTCTCAAATTATACTAGAGAAGAATGCGAAAGTATGATATATTAAAATATTTTATTTCTAACCACAGATTATAGGATATATAGATGTAAATTATGGATATGTATACAGATATACAGATTATAATATGTTATATTTTATTATGTTATACTATTATACTATTATATATAAATATGCTACATTATTTTATATGTTATAACACATGATATTATATTATATTGTAATATGTTATATAATATTATTTATATTATATTATGCTAAATTATATTACGTATTGTTTTTTTTTAAGACAGAAGAAGGACAGCAGGCAAGGCTACAGGCTCAGCAAATAATACCACAGAACTATATATCCATCACCCCAACACAGGCGTATACCTAGTGAGGTGATGTAATCCTGACAAGTTAATGCCCTTTCGCGATTTTCTTCATATGTATTCTTTTAAAATGTGTTAAAAAAAATGAACACAATCTTTTTTATGTAACTATAAAAAATAGGATAAATAAATAAATAAATGGAATAATGTCTATAACCATAATTATCCTAGCAATAATGTGTAGTCATGAAAATAGATAATCATTTACTAAAAATGACAACATTTAAATTAATGGTGAAATTCAACAAATCCTTCGTCGATAAAAATAAAAATTACTCTCTTTGGCAAATGTCAGAATATTTGCCTTCGTCGATAAAAATAAAAATTACTCTTTTTGGCAAATGTCAACTATCAGAATATTTCCCTTATTTTACAGCTTGATATTCTTGGTATATGGATTCAACATTATCCAAATCACTTATGTCATATATTGAATTTTTGTCTAAGTTATTGACTATTAGTTTTTTTGAATCGGTTCTCTCCAAGATCTGATAGGCGCAGGGACCTTATTATAAAAATAGACGCTTTGGTGAAGGAAGCTGTTGTGCACCTTGCTAAGCCGGTGTATATTAAGTTTAGATCAGATTTATTTCTGGTATTGTATTGATAGAAATCACTATTCGCCGGGACCTCCGATACTATGTTTACGAGCGAACATTATATTTTGGTGGATGTAGCATTGGAAAAAGAATAATAAAAATAGTCTCCAAACCTATCAATTATTCTCTTGTACTCTCTTCTCCACGTATAGTAAATATCACCTGATCCAGGAGGAATATGAGTTATGATGTGAACCCTTTCCTCCTCCTTTTCTGCAGCGTGTAATGTGTCAACAAGCCATTTGAGTTGACCGCTGGGGTCATTTGGCTCCAGGCATATCCACCTGAAATCAGTCACTTTTAAATTATCTAAGCTATATAGTTTACCTTTCCAAAATATACTTTATCAGTGAGTTCTTTGCTCCTTTGCACATACTTTGCCTTGCATTTTTTTGCACCTGCAAAAAGGTCTTGGTTTTTTTAAACAACAGGTAAACCCTATATGTATGTAGTTGAGGTAGACTATAGCTATTGTAGTCATTCTATTTGAGAGAAAGAAAGCTTGTTTTTATATGAAAGAGATTATAGTTTGATTAAAGGCCTTGGAGAGGTTAACTTTAAGAAGAAGGTACAGGGTATTTTGATTAAAAACCCCATTTATAGCATTGGTAATTTCGTCAATATCGATTTTTCGCAGCTATATTGACTTACTTAACTATTATTATTCCTTATTCTTTCTATTATTGACTATTTTACAACTGCGTTTTTTTTACTATTGGCTGTTGACTATTATTATTATTACAGATTTGTTTGTATTTGTATTTTTACTTTAAAATATTTTCCCGTATGATAATTTGTGAAATTATCCAATAATTGTCCACTGATTGTCCATATGAAAATTCTACAAAATTATAATATATAAGAATTTCGGTAGAAAATATTGGAAAATTTTGTTTCCTCTTTCTAACCTAGAAAATCTGCGCTTGGATGTACAACATTTATACGTTGTATACCTTATACCTTATTAGGTATATATTTAAATACTATTTTGTTTTTTTTTGTTAGTTTTGACATAACCAAGTGTAGGAATTCCTATTTAAAATTTAACCCCTGGTTTGAAATCTTGGTTTAAAATCCCTGGTTTGAAATAAAAAAAAAAAAAAAAAAAAAAGGTTTCTTTTTCAAGTTTGGTCGTAAATAAAAAAAAAACGGTTTTATGCCAAATTTACAACTCAATATTACTTGCAATATTATTGTCACCTTTATATGCAGAATCGTATAAGCTACAATACAATATAAATTTCAAACTTGAATTAATGTAAAATAATGGAAACCTCGCAAAAACGTAATGTTCACTTCAAACATTATAACTAAATAAATGGTTGTTGCAAGATAACCGATTACCTATTCATGCTTGATGTGGTGAAATAAAACAAACTAAAGAAATTTATATGTATTTCTTAATTTAATTTTGTTTATTTATTTTTTTCTGTATTAAAATTTTGCAAAGGATATTTAATAATTTTATTATATTTTTACACTACTGATATTTATTTTTTTTTCAAAATTATTATAATAAATTATTTATATGACTGCTATTAATTTTTTTTATTTTTATTCTTATGATTACTTTGATGTTCAAATGCATTATTTATTTATTCTTTTCTTTTTAATATCATTATCATTACCTATTTTAGCGATTTCTGTGTATTCTATTCATGTTTTTGACTTTTATGGGAAATTATCATTTCATATTTTTTTATACTTGAAAAAAAATATAAAATTGCTCACGCTAAAACAGATATATGAAATAAAGTATTTCGAAAGATTTTAACTGATGATTTAAATGCATAAGAAAAGCAGAAAAAACAAACTTAAAAAAATATTAACTACATGGAACAAAAAAAAAATTGAGTCCTGGTAATTTTATGATATTTACTAACGAAAACTTAAATATTTAAACTTTTACTACTCTTTTATCTGTTAGGGGGTTGAATTTAAAAATCTTCATTTAAAAGTTTTTCTCAATTATACTGATGTATTGGGTCCATACCTATGTATTGGTTTTTTTCACACTGACCACTTTGAACTTGGATAACTTAAGTTTGAGTTGGAATTTCAAAATGAATAATATTTAATTCAAGGCCATGTTATCCAGTTGCTTATTTGTCTTTCCGTCGTTTGTTTTTCTTAAATGTAACGTTGAAAATTTGCATTATTTTCAATAGATCCTGTTCCGGTGTTTTTTATTAAAACTTATTGCAGTCTAGCTATACAGATATCGTAAATGTGTACTGTTAAGATCTACAAACAATGATGGAGAAGCTCGTGATTAAATAACCGAGCCTCGTCAATCGCTCTTCGCCACTGCTTCTGCATGACAACGTATAACCGTATAATTCACTACAAACAGTCGGAAAGTTGCAGGAGTTGCGGCTGTGGACACTTGGTCACCCACCGTACTTGCCAGATCTTGCTCCAATAGAGTTTTTTTTCAGAATTTAGATAACTTTTTGGAAGGAAAAATAATAAACTTTGAAGAATCGGTGAAATACGCTTTCAAAACATTCATTGATTCCTGTCCACGAGAGTTTTACAGAGGAATTAAGCGACTCTTATTGAAATGACATATCTGCATAGATAATAGGGATCAATCTAATAATTAAATATATATTTTTCATACAAAGTTTTAGGCCTTAAATTTCCATTTTAGAACAGCAACTTCATAGGTAAGGATTCAATATTAAAAGGGTCTATTTTTCAAAATCTTAGAACATTTTCAATTGTTGGAAAACAAAAAGAAGTATTGTATTTAAACTCAATAATACCAACCAATTAAAGACATAAGCCAAATTTGTGTTGAGAGAAATAATCCTTAACCCAGGTCTAGCCAGAACAGTGTAATACCCTCCTTTTCGGATTGTTTCAAAGGTGGATTCAGGAAGCCAAGGTGACCATTTTTCAATAAGTAACTCGTATAATCCATTCGATCCTATCTCGGAGCTTGTTACGTACGGTGGTGCAAAACTGGAAATGAACAAAAATATTGTAAGAATAAAGAAATGGCGAGGGAAATAAGCAGCGTACAGTACAACTGTCATTAAATTATATTTTGCTAGCAAAATTACACGTTGTTGCCCGGATGAAATTTAGATAGTAAACATGACTGTACTACATGTAGTAGTAGTAGTAGTAAACGGAGTGGGGGGCTTGCTTCCAGCCCTTGATGTCACCTGGATCTATAAGATATTTTGTACCCACTTTGTGGTTAGGTCAGTGGTCAGCTAGTAGCCCAGTACTTCTTACCAGTCCAAGTAGATCACTGACCTTCAAGTTGGGCAGATCGCTGGGTTCGAGAAAGGCTCGTCCCAGTAAACTGTGTCTTTTTGCGGCGAGGCTTGGGCAGCGACCAACGATGTGTATGCTGTCTTCAGGTTCTTTGGCACATATTCGGCAGTCCTTGCTCTCGGTCAAGCCAAGGTTGAATAGATGTGCTCTAAGGGTCGTGTGTCCGGTGAGGTACTAAATGACTGTACTAAAATTTCAACTAAAATTCCACTCCAATATATATTATACTCAATTCCAATATATATTCTACCTCGTTTTAGATCATCTGGTTTTTCTCAAAACCCCCTTAAAACGTATCCCTTAATTTACACAGAAGATTTTTTGAAATAATAACTTCTCCCCCCTCGGGGTTTAATTTAAGGAGAAAATCTCAAATACATCTTTATTTTCGTGCGGAAGTAAGTTATCCACATTTTGAGTACTTAATTTATTCAATTTCAAATAAACACGTAATAAATCTTCGACCCTCGTTTCACCCCGCTAGGAGTAATTTTTTACTATTACAAAACCTTTACACTCGTCCTTATTTAGCAGTTTTTTTTAAATATCATTGCCTCTTTATTTACCCTTTAGATTTTGATATTCGCATAGCCTCGACTATGTATTTCTTTATTTTGTTGGTGGAATATCGAAGTCGTATCTAAAGCTACTACACTGTGAAAAATATTGGATTGCTTATTACGTTACCATTTTGTTATTACGTTTTTATATAGAATAACGATGTTTCAATCGTAATTTTGTTGAATTACAAGGAATTTTGTTGAAACTCCATTACTCAATTAATTGTATCAAAATTTTCCTTACGGTTAATACGACAATAAAAGTATACAGTAGTTTCATTCTGTCATGAAGCAAGAAAATCGCGATGTAATGAAGTAACATTATATATTAACATTACGACACAGTAATTACCGTCACGCCAGCACCGTTACGTGTTATGTTAATTCATACATATGGACCACAGTCTGTGATATATACGTAATCCTTGCTGAAACAACTAGAGTTGTCGACTACAACGGGCGAGCCCGTCACCTCAGGAAGTTTTAACGATTAGTCGTTCTATCTCCCTGGAGTGAGCGCAGAAGACTTGACAAAACAGTCCACCGTCTAGCTCCGCCACAAACCCGTAAAAGGCCAACGCCTTAACCGCGAGATAGCCAGGAGTGTTACCCAGCGGGCTTACACTCACGCCCTTACTTTCAATTGCGACCAGATTACTCCAGTCTCTCGATTGGTTACGAGTCGAGGTCGCTTGCGCGGTCCTTATCGAATCATGCGTGTTTCCGTATATTACAACGTTACATTTTTCTCACTGTAGATATGCATTTGATCGGCTAAAATTTTAACACCCCGTTTCATCCTGAAGGAGTCGAATTACAAAAAGTCCTTCCTTAGCATACACACCCTTATAAATCCCAAAGTAAACTTCCTGCAAAGATTGAAGTCTCTGGGCCCAGTAGTTTCGGCTTGGCGTTAATGAGTGGGAGAGTGAGTGAGTCAGTCAGTCAGTCAGTCAGGACACCCCCTTTTATTAATATTTATATGAACAAGCCTTAAAAAATTAATAAATAGGTTAAAAAGTAGATAAATTAAATAAAACACGATAAGAAGCGGGGAACCCACTTCAGACCACAGCAAGTCGTTTGTGTAACCTATTTTTCTATAGGAGGTCTAGTTTCTGAGATCCAGATGGAACAGTCGAATGGGCGAGTGGACGTACGGGTGAATGGACAACGTCACAAAAGATTTTGTTTTTTAGTAAAATTTCTGAAATTCGAAAGACATTTACGAGATATTTTTTTGGGTCACTGTCAAAATATCGTCTAAAAGGATAATTACGAGCCCATTGGTTGTCCTTCATGATTTCCAACGCAAGGATATAACGGGAGTGCTTCAAACGTTTCCTTCAAGCGGTCGTATACGAATGTGATTTCTTTCTCTATCGATTCCGGTGTGGTTTTCCAAAGCGCATGGTCGACTATATCCCCTGTGAAGTAGATCATGTCAATTTTCTGAAAATTAAATTAAATATATTTCTCTTAATCTTCATATGATCATTTTAACCTTATTTTTTTCAAATATTTTTTTTTACGGATCGATCCCATAGATTTTATATCAGACTCTAATTTTTAACCCTTGGAGTAAATGGGTATTTTCATGGATGCATCTGTCTCTTTTGCAGGATTTTCGGCGACATCGACCTTAACCCCTCGCGGCCCGCGGTTTGAATTTTAATGTGTGCCTTACGGCCCGTAAGAAATTCGCGAGTCTCAAAAAAAAGATGGCGTTTCAGAAAAAAAACGATTACTCCGAAACTGTCACACCGATCGTCTAAAAAAGACCTGTTTTATGTTCCTATTGAAATTTGCTATTAGATATTTGTAACGTCGTTATATAAAGCAATAAAGATTATTCATAATTATTAGTCGATTAAATAATCCATAATTAGCGGTCGGCCTCGCCTGGCCATTTCGGGCCGTCTGGGGTTCGACGGTAAATATCAATTCTGGACGTTTCGGGCCGTCTGGTACGCGAGGGGTTAAAGTACTATAACTACGAAACTACTACACCAATCATAAAAAGAACAACTGCACAATGATTGCATTGAAATTTCGAATATAGAATATTGAAATATCATTTTGTAAAACAATTAGATAATTATGAATAAATATGAGAACGTCAAAGAAGTGAAAAAAACGCGGAACCAGATCTGGTCGTATCATACTCAACGGAAAATTGTTTCAGAACCAGATTTGGTCGTATCATACTCAAGGGGTTAATATACAATATGTACACTTTCCTTCATTCTCATTCACTCCAATTTTCAATAGTTAAGAGACCGTGGCGGCCGTGGCGGCCAAAAGCTATATGAAGCATAATTTTGTGGCCTGGTTGTGAGAACACGAAAAAGAATTTTAATACAATTGTACCGGATTTTAAAAACCCGGTCCTTAAGCTATCATTTCGCCAAAACGAAATTGATAAATTATTTCCATAATAATTGTAAATTATCTTTATTCTGTTACTGTTTTCCAAAAAAATAAAAACGAGCTAGATTTGTCAGTTTTTGAAAAACCTAGAGATGATTCTCAATATTAAAAAATAGTATTTACACCAGCGTATGGTCTATTTGCATAGTACCAAGATAGTTTTTGAAACTTCCATACAAAAAATATAAGTAAAAAATGTTTGAAATTACGTAATTTCCAGAAATGTTATAGACAAACATTATTGTTTTTTCTATTTATTAAAGATGCTTTTGAGTAATATAAAAAAAAATACGGTGATCTTAAGTTATTTTATTATTGTAATCTAATTTTTACTTTATAAAAAACTATTTATTTGATAATTTATTATATTATAATTGAAAAGCCAAATCGACTATATTAGACGACGCGCGAAGCCGAAATCGTCATTCGTAATTGGCCACTGCCAACGGTGGGACGTATTCCCTTGTCGCCGCGGTATACCTATACATCTTTATGTATATATCGAAAGCGCGCGGGCGCGTGGCATTGCAAAAAATATCTAAATTCTTATTTGCGTCAACTTGGAAGGGAGCCTTAAATCATAGTCCGCAAAACAAAATATTCTTGAAATCGTAAAAAAATATTATTCATTGACTCCTAATTTCGTTATTGAAATGGGGGACAATTAAACAGTGGACAAACGTATTAGAAATCCATCGAGGCACCACGAGGCGCTCCCTCTAACCACTTGTCACTTACAGGTTACAGTAGAAAAAAATATCAGTAGCATGTCTAGTAGAAAACTTGTTTTCGTAGATATATTTTTTAAAATCACTAAAATTGAGATTATTATAAACATGAGTAGTTGTTTTCGAAGTATTTATTGGATTTCTAGTTTTTTTCTTAGCTGGTAATGTAAAAATGATTGTTGGCATTTTTAAGAGTAGGTACCCACCTCAATATCAATGTTAGACATATGCCACCCAGGTCAAAATTGATTTAAAATAAAATTCTAATCAAACTTTTCGTGCTGTTTTCAATGGAGAGGTCGATTCCTTTCAAAACCGGTCAGCAATATGACTTTTTCTAAACTGAAAGTCGGTATTTGTTTCGAAAACGCTCACCTACCAGCGCGTTTGGTTTTTTAGGAGGTAAATCGGTCCTGTAGCAGATAGGCCACTAAGACCCATGTGCGTAGGGTCGGCCAAACTCACTGGTCAACACCCATCCGGCAGTCTCCACGCAGGAGTGCGAGCCCGGGTAGAACTCTGGCCAGCGGGCTAGTTTCCCCAAGGAATCGCCCTTAGGGCGCTCCTGGACGGTTTGCGCACCGTGCAGAGTTAGCCAATCCATTGTGCATTCTGACCGACAGCCGGGTGAGTCTGGAAACAACACTGTCTCCTATAGAGTGAAGGGAAGTTGTAAACCTTACGACAACTGCTCTTGAAACGACCAATCGGATACCCAATTCCGGGTGAACAGCCGGGTAAAAACAGAATCACCGCTACGTAAGGGAGAGGACCGGGCAAGCGAACTCGAACCCATAACCAGTCGGGAGACCGGAGTAAACTGGTTGCAACTGAAAGTAAGGGCGCGAGTGTCGGCCCGCTGGGTGATTAACCTGGTTATCTCGCGGTAAGGCGTCGGCTTCGTACGGTTTTCGTCCCAAGTCTTGCACGCTCACCTCACGGAAGACAGAACGATCAAATATCGTTAAAACATCCTGTGGTGACGGGTTCGCCCGTTGTAGTTGACAGCTCTAGTTAGCGCGTTTGATTTTATACTCTGTATTTATGGATTTGTCTTAATGGATTTTCACTTATTTATCAATGTAAATTGATATTGGTTTCTCGAGTATTAAACAAAATACACAATAAACAACTAAATATTAAATGCGAAATTCACAAACAAACTCATTTTTTACTAGTTCACGTAAATGACATATGTCGTCCATTGCAACCGAGGAACTCAAGTACCTAATATTTCGGTATTTATTTTGAAATATGGCATGGGACAATGGAATCACTCTTTAATATATATCAATCGTTCCCAACGCTCTTTCGTACAAAAAATTTACGTGAACCATATTATTTTTAGCACCTTCATAATATTTTGTCATATAATCATGCCCAGGCAGGGGACGTTTGAAACATATTTTTGGGTGTCGTTATTATATTAATATTTTATTAAATCATTGATAGCTTAATTAATACAATGTGTAAACGTACTACATTATATTTAAATCAAATCCATAGCATTTTATAGTAGAATAATAAAAAAAAATCTACAAAAAAAATCTTCTATTATCGCCGGTCTACCATATACGCGTACTAATCGGTTTTCGTGGCAGATCATGTATAATAAATTATTAGTTATACTAACTTCATTGTTTTCGACGACATGTGAGAGGACATCATTGAAAACCCAGTAAGGAGAGTCACATGTCCCATAATCACCCCAATAACCAGCTGCCGTAGATTCGGAAGTCTATATCAGAAACATAAAATATGGTTATAATAATTATAAACTAGGAATAAGATGTAATGTTCAACTTGAACATTACATCTTATTCCTAGTTTAACTCGTTCGAATCGCTAGTGTAGTGTAGTAATTCCTAGTTCGAATCGCTAGTGCTGGGCTCGGATTGCTTTGTTATATGACAGCTCTAATTAGATTATCGATATAACGAATAAAACTAATAGGCGAACTCAAAGATCTTGACACGTTTGAAACAGTAGTCGTTAATAAAGAAAACCAAATAGTCGCACACCTAATCAGCCACATAAATAACGACCGTCGCTTGACGTTCGCCCTTTCGGATTAATTCGGCTCTGCGTATGTAGCACCTAAGGGATGGGGCACTAAAAAATAAACAACTACACCCACAACAACACGCCTACACAAAAGGCAAATCAACAGAGTCGGCACTACACATGGTGGTGCACAAAATAGAATCGGCTCTAACAAATAAGCTGTCAACACTTGCCGCCTTTATAGACATAGAAGGCGCTTTTGACAAAACCATGCACAACA
Organism: Micropterix aruncella; assembly: GCA_944548615.1. NCBI lineage: Eukaryota > Metazoa > Arthropoda > Insecta > Lepidoptera > Micropterigidae > Micropterix > Micropterix aruncella. The sequence continues at coordinate 7,500,629 of OX155955.1, forward strand.
GCATAAACCACGCCCTACAGGAACTTAAGGTGGAACCAGTCACCATAAAATGGATCACGGAGCTGGTTAGCAAAAGGGCGGTCCAGATAGTGATGAATACTACCACAAGAGCAAAGGTAGTTAAAGGATGCCCCTAAGGGGGGGTCCTATCACCACTTCTATGGAACATAGTAGTGGACAGCCTCATAAAAACACTAAATGAAAGGGGCTACACTACTATTGGTTATGCCGACGACCTAACAATAATGATAAATGGAAGGGCAGAAAACATGCTATGTAAAGTCATGCGCTCAGCTCTGCAGATAGTAGAAAAATGGTGTGACGAACATCAATTGTCAGTAAATCCGCAAAAGACAGAACTCATCCTCTTCACCAACAAGAGGAAGTTACCAGAACTACAAGTACCAAAATTATTCAACACCAAACTCTCCCTATCAACTCAAGTGAAATATCTGGGAGTCATCCTTGACAGTAAACTAAACTGGGCGAGTCATATCGAGGCCAAAACAAAGAGGGCCTGCCTAACTTTTTGGCAGTGTCGGAGACTAATGGGGAAAAAATGGGGTCTCAACCCAAAAATCACACTCTGGCTGTACACATCAGTCATCAGGCCCTCGCTGACTTATGGATCAGTTGTATGGTGGCCCAGAACACAACTGACCACAGTAAAAGCAAGACTCCAGAGCCTACAACGCTTAGCGTGTGTAGCAGCCACTGGATGTATGAGAACCACACCATCGGCCGCACTAGAGTACCTCCTAAACATGAGACCTCTGGATCTTGTCATCCAAGAGGAGGCTAGGGCAGCCGCTCTAAGACTAAGAGCAAATGGACTGTGGAAACAAAACACAGAAACACCACACTCAAAAATTCTGAAACGGGCTTTAGAAGAAATTCCTCTTCTGGACGCACCCATGGACAGAATAATATGCCATCATGTCTTTGATCGTAGATACAATATCCAACTCATTGCAGAACCAGCAGATCACTCTGGTACAAATGAAGTAAGGATATACACAGACGGCTCCAAAACCACTCAAGGTACAGGAGCCGGCGTCTTCTCAAATGATCTAAACATCAAAATATCAACTACCCGATCTTCCAAGCAGAATGCATTGGCATCACCAGAGCAGCACAGGCAGTCGCAGCCAAAGATGTCGGAGACGTAAGTTTGAAATTTGTCTCCGACAGTGCCTCCGAGCTACAAGCGCTAGCAAATAATACGATAACCTCAGTCCTCGTACTGGAATGCCACAACGCGCTTCAATCCATTGCAGGGTCAAATAAAGTGACCCTGCAATGGATTAAAGGGCACAGTGACTCACTGGGAAATGACGCGGCGGACGAACTGGCCAAAAGGGGATCAAAGGAAATAGTATATGGACCGGAACCCTTGATGCCCATTCCCCAGGCCCAAATAAAAACATGGCTACGCAGGAACACCGAAGAAACCCACCTTACAGAATGGAAAAAAAACGCAGGATGGAGGCAAACAAAGAACGCGGTTCCGGAAGCATCCAAAAAACTTGCCCGCAACCTCACCAGATTAAAAAGGGACAAAATCCGTAAAGTCATAGGTACTATGACAGGCCACTGTCCCCTGAACAAGCACCTGTTTACCATAGGTGTGACAGACAGCCCTCTATGCAGAGGATGCATGGAGGAAGAAGAAACGCCACAGCATGTGCTTATGGAATGCAGGAGCGTGGCAGAGCAACGGGCAAGAATACTACAATCTCCAGCATCTCTCCCGGAGGCCTGTAGCAACCTAAACAGGCTGCTAACCTTCTGGGACAGCCTGGGTTGGCTGGAGTAACATAAATGGAAACATGAGCCACGCACAACGGCCCAATCAAGAGGCCAAGTGCGGGAAAAAGCCCAGTCAAACTAACTAACTAACTATGTAGCCCCGTCCTCTTCTGTCTGTGGGAAGCGCTTTTATGGACGTGACGAAATTCCCCTGGCAAAAACATCACTCACACTGCACACGCGTTAAAAAATTAATAGAAGTCCCAAACTCATTGAATAATGGATAGTACGGGTCGACCTGGATGCTATGCGCTTTAGTGAAACAAGTTTGGTTTTAAAACACATAAATATGGCGTCCCTTTAATTGCCGACCGGGGCAGGTTCCCCGGTTTGCCCTTCTTCATCGATGGAACCCTAAAGCAACATCTTTTTATTTTGCTTGATAAAAATACTTTCCCTATTACTCTCTTAGTATAGGATTAAGTAAAAAAAAATATACCGCATTAACGCCTTCTCTGCAGCATAATGGAGCATCACAATTGGTGATTGAACCTGGAAGGTATTCGGGATCCACGTGTGGATCAGACAGATGAACCAGGTTGAGTATTTCGTTGGTTGGTTTTCGCCTCGTGGTATTCTGAAACTATAGTGTAAATTGCTGTGTTTGCACAAATAAGACGTTTTCCTGTTTAAACCTACCCTTCAATGCAGATTGTATTATAATAGGTCTTTATTGAACCAAATTTACGGTTTCGCACAATGGCGAACTTATGGCACTACGGCAATCTCTAACAATCAAACATAGTGTTATTAAGAGAGTTGCCGGGTAGTTCAAAGAAGATGCTTTGCTAATTTTAATACTATACATGAAAATATTGGTTAAAATTTGTTATTGTATTGGGTGTACAAATAAGTTTTAGGACATTTCGATTTTGTATCATAACAGCTATTCTAAATTAATTCAAAGGTCCCGCTCACTTATCATAGATGGCGCTTGATATGTAGTATCGAAAAGTAAAGGAGTCATAAACATAACCTATAAATTCTGTAAATTAAACATGCAGACCGATAAGCTATTTATTAGACACTGCATTCGCTATGAATTCCATCAAGGAAAAAGTGTTAGGAAAGCGTGTGAATCGATATGTTCTGTTCTTGGAGACAACATTGTATCTAAAAGTACATGTGAGTATTGGTATAAGCGATTCAAAGAAGGCGATTTCGACGTTAGTGACCGTGAACGCACCGGGCCTCCTGTAAAGGTGGACGATCAGAACCTGCAAGCGTTCCTGGATGAAAACTCTTGTCAGACGGAGAAACAACTTTCGGAACAGCTTGGAGTAACTCAACAAACTGTTTCTTATCGTTTAAAAGCAATGGGTAAGCTTCGAAAAGGAACAAAGTGGGTACCACACTTTCTGACTCAAGAAAATAAAAACAGCCGTCTTAACATTTGTGTGAGTCTTTACAACAAGCAACATAGAAAGTCTTTCTTGTGGAAAATTGTGAGCGGCGATGAAAAGTGGATTTATTTGGATAATCCGAAACGCAAATATCATTGGGTTGACCCCGGCGAGCCGACAACATCCACGCCAAAGCGCAATGTTCATTGTAACAAAGTCATGCTGTGCATATGGTGGGATATGAAAGGCGTACTGTATTATGAACTTCTCAAACCTGGTCAAACAGTTACTGCCGATCGCTATTGTCATCAATTGATGCAAGAAATTGAGAAGAAACGTCCATTTTCTGGTAAAGGAAAACGTCCAGTAAAACTGCTCCATGACAACGCGCGGCCTCATGTGGGTAAACCGGTCAAGGATACGTTACTAGCGCTTGGATGGGAAGCTGTTCCACACCCGGCGTATTCACCAGACTTTGTTTTACTTCTTTTTTAATAAATCTTGAATTTTTTGAAAACTGTCCTAAAACTTATTTGTACACCTAATATTTGAGTACGATAAAGTTACGAATTGATTACTCAATAACAATTAAATGAAAATCATGAAAAATAACAGTAAGTAAAATAAGAATTAATCACACACAAAGGAAAAATGATGTGAGAGAAAACGGTTCACATTTGATGAGATAATAAATGCTTTCAGAAAAGGCTGAATATAGACAGCGAATGCACGCCTCTGATATTAGGTCCTAACCTATTTAATTGCTGTTTTTTTCACACTGGCCACTTTGAACTTTGATAACTCGGGTTTGACTTGGAATTTCAAATTCGAATAAATTTTAATTCAATGCCATGTTATCCATTTTTGAGAATCAGCTGTTTGTCTGTCTTTCTGTCGTTTGTTTTTGCTCAAATATTTACATTTGTGTAACCATGGTAAAGTTGAAAATTTGCATTATTTTCAAATATGAGATCCTGTGCCGGTGTTTTCTATTACAGCTTCTTGCAGTCTGGCTATACAGTTACCGTAAATGTGTACCGTTAAGAACTGCAAACAATGATGGTGAATCTCGTGGTTAAATAACCGAGCCTGGTCAATCGCGTATCGCCACTGCTTCTACATGACAACGTTTAACCACAGATTTTACTGCAAACAGTCACAAAGTAGCAGAAGTTGTAGCTGAAGAATCTTGGTCACCCACCGTACTTACCAGACCTTGCTCCAATAGAGCTTCTTTCTTTTTTCAGAATTTAGATAACTTTTTACAAGGGGTAAAAATCAACTTTAAAGAGTCGGTGAAAAACGCCTTCAAAGAATTTATTGGTTTTTGTCCACGAAAGTTTAACAGCAGAGAAATTAAGCAACTCCCATTAAAATGACATATTTGCATATATACAATCTGCATATATTTAATAGGGGTCAATATTTATATTAATTAAATATATTTTTTTATACAAAAAAAAATGGCCCTAAATAACGTTTATAGAATAGCAACTTTATAAGTAATGAAACAATATTTGGAGAGAGTTTGTTCTATAATCAAAAAATGATGGGAGAGAAAAAGGTTCACATTTGATGAGATAAGAAATGTTTTTCATAAAAGGCTGAATATAGGGAGCGATTTCACGCCTCTGATATTTGGAGGAAGTTGATTCCATAATCGATCTGCATATACAGAGAAAGAGTAATAATAAAGAAGAGTTTAGTGACTTATGATGCTGATATTGTTATGCTGTTTCGATCTGAGTGGGAGATCATGACTTCCTAGCGGGCTTACATTATCCTTTCCATAAGAGGGCAAGGTGGGATTGTTAAGCACATTATGCAACCTGGATAGGTAATATTCTGAGATGTAGATTTCTGCGATTTCGAATCTACAGCCATTGCATGGTATTCAGCGAAGTTGAAATATGATCGTATTCCGTAGATTAAATACAAATCTCACAGACATTCTATAAGCGCTCTAACTTATCCAGGATAGCTTCGTTTGCATCGTGGTATGCAACTTCAGCGTAATCATCGACGATAGGCAGTAAAAGTGTTTGTACTAATGTCTGAATTACATTAGCCGGTAGATTTTTTTGTAACCGTCGCAGGCTTTGAAAGCCTCAATGAGTGAGATTACTGATTTCAGTTGTTTGTCTCTGCTATTAGAGAATATGGTCGATGAGCAAACCAAGGTTTTTACAACTCTTGAATACTCGATGATATCGATGTGATCGATTTGAATAGGAGGCAATAAAGACAGATCACTCGACGATAACAATTTTTACTCACCAATCACAATTGATTGTGATTTGGTCTGATTGTGATAAGCTTACCGTGGCCCAATTTGATAAAAGATTCAGATTCGACTTAATTTATGTGGTCGGCTCGTGTTGCCTAAATATATACTTGCAGATCATAGGCGTACATATGGTAGGAGGAAGTAAGACGTGCCGTAATGGAAATGAAGATGATGACTCGGTACAGGAGTTTTTATGTGATCGAGATGAAGAGCTTTTTAGAGGGATATTTTATGTTTAGAAAAAAGATATAGTCACTCTATTTGCAACACTTCGTATATTCCAAATAGCAAACATTTCAGGGCATGGGATATACTAAATAGCTTCGTTTGCGAGATGTTTTTTTCAGTTGTGTAAATGGGAAAAAAATATAAAGTTTACTGTACTAACGACTGTACTCAAAAGAAAAGTTGTTTTCAAATTAAGATGTATCATCGGAAAAAAACATTAACTCATGCCTACGATGCAATGAGCATTACAAGAAAACTAAGCGATTTGAACCCTCGAAACTTGGGCAGAACTTTCCGCAGCGGAATTTCACACCAGTAACAATAGAAAACGTAAATTCGATTTTTTGGCGAGTATGAGGTGTTATGATATACAATTAAGTATAAGCCTAAAAGATATATAGACCTAAAAAGTCGAAAAAAAACAACTTTCATTCAACGTTAACTTTATTATACTCACTGGTATGAGTAGCACGCCGTAGAATAGCTGCGACAAATTACAATATAAAGAAAATGTACCTTATTATCCTTATTAGAAGATCGTTCTGGAAGAGGAATCGTAAACTCGAAGCGTTCATCGGCTATGACACAATTTTCTGGATTATTTCTCTGTAGAAACAGTCCGCAGAAAGCATCAGCATTTACTCTCGGTTCGTTCGTAATGATGTAAGTAAAAACGGGCTAAAATTACGACAGCATTAATATACCGAAATAAATATAATATCAAATAAATACTCACAAGCAGAAGACGACTAAAACCTTTGCAGACATAATCAGAATATCCGAAAACTATAACACATATCGATTCGCTATAGGCTTCCGTCTGTTCAATAGTTAGGGTTCCGTTCCTGTATGAGTCTATAGCTTGTTGTAAATTAGTCTTGCAAGCAGTACATGCAAATGTCTGAAAGATAAATATATGACATATGCAGAAATTGTCTTGAAATCAGCAGTTACTGCAGATCTAACAAACCTCTTGCACTGGCGATTCCCTGCTCATCGGTTGAAAATTTGTTTTAATTTGATTGTTCAACGCCCAGTTTTGCAGTTTTTCTCTAATGTCATCTACATGTTATTATATAATTTACATATTATTAGTATTTCATAATGATTATATGATGATTTAAAATGATTATTTAATAACTAATATTATTTTGATATTTTCACATGTTTACTATTTTTTTAAATAATTGAACTTATTTATTTGTGATTTTGTTTTTATAGCACTTATATATAAATTAATGTTACTCTTTGTTTATAAAATGTTCGCTTAAGCACACGCTTTACTTAGTTGAGCGAAATTATTCAGAAAATGACATTTAATAATTAATTTCTTGCTATGGCTTAAATAATTTAGTATAATGTTTAATTTGATGTTATAATTGTAAATTGGATTTTATTTTTGAAATGCTTAAATAAATAAATTTCTTCAGATTTTTTTCATATGTATATAAATTATATCTATTTAAATTAACAAACAATTACCTGCGTCAAAATGTCCTTCAGCAGCAATTATCATCGCTGATAATAATATGATTTTCCACGGCATTTTTATTGACGTGTTATGCTATTCAGTTCTTTTTAGGCATATAGTTCAATAAAATAAAATGGGAGATTAGACTTTTAAATAAATCGCAGATTCGTCTGTTTAATCGTAATCTCATGGTTATATGCTGTCAATAGATTATTCTGTTATAGATTTTAGCCTACTCTTTCTTATCGACAATATACATGTTGAATCGAAATAAGCGTAAAACAATTATTTTTTTTACAGATTATAGAGGGATTCAAAACATATATCTACCTAATTAGTTTATATGTTATTTGTATTTATATTAATTTTATTTACATATTTTAAAAATGGCAAATATACAGCGCTATAAACAAATAACACAGTTATGTTTAGGATATAGTATTTTGGGTCTATCACATGTTTCCTACTCACATATTCGAATAATCTTATTCGTTTAAGGTCATATAAACTGTTTGTTTCCTTGTAGTAAATTAAACACACGATATCAGATGAAAATAAATATTTCGTGATTACATCTTCTAATGGATGTGAATGGTTTTTTATTGCAAGTTATGGATAACTTGCAATGCGCGCTATTTCCGAATATAAGGTCCTGTGCCTGTGTTTTCCATTACAGCTGCCTGCAGTCTAGCAAAACAGTTAACTCATATGCATACTGCCAAGAACTGCAAACAATGATGGTTATGCTCGCGTTTAAATAACTCAGCCTAGTCAATCGCTCTCCTCACTGCTTCTGCACGACAACGCACGACTACATTTCACAGCAAACAGTTTCAAAATTGCAGCAGTTGCGACTGGATAATTCTATCGCCAATCGTACTCACTAGACCTCGCTCCAATATATTTACTCTTTTCCGGAATTTTGATAACTTTCTACAAATACAAATTAACAAAGCTTTGATTCGTACTAGTCTACCCTATACAACGGCGGTTGCAAAATCGCCGAAACGTTGGCTGTTACAAACATCCCGCGGTGAATTCGATTTCATCTTATTTATAATTTCAAACAACCGCGATAGTCTTCTATTTCATATGAGTCTAAGGGGCTCTCTAGACGATCAAGCATGCATGTCAAGCATCGAATGACGTGTTTTATGATGACTACATTCATCAATCAATTACGTCTAATTAACCTGACTCCCTGGTATACAATTACAAAATTAGGCATTTTTAGTAAATATAAAAAAATATATATTTGCATATTTCCTGCGGTTTACGATCCCTTCCCAGCCCGCGACGCGATGCTTGACAAGCATGCTTGATCGTCTAGAGAGCCCCAAGAGCTTTACAGCAGATGTATTAAACAAAACTGCATAGATAATAGTGGTCGATATTTTCATTAATCATTTATAAAATTTTCAAACTATTATAAATCTTTGATGTTAAATTTCCTTTTGCAGATCGCCAACTTCATAGGTAAATACTTAATAAGGTAAACCACACACTAACTGGCCACGTAACGTGAAAAGTGTCGCGACTGAGAGGGTAGGAAACATTAGGTAATATCATTGATTTTATTACACTATAAAATCAATGGTAATATGAAAGTCCAGACTGAGAAACACAAAATCGCTATAATAGTGGCAAATCTGCGCGCATCGGTGCCCTCAGTGTCGACACTGTACTGATTAAGGTTTTTCTTTTTGTTTAAATTCAAACCTTTTTTCTAACATATAAAGTTTCGGTACTGGGTTAAATATAAATAGTAAAGCCACTCTTCCTTATTAAAATTGCTTATAAAAAGCTGAAAAGAATATATTGGAATAAATGTTTTTTTATTGACAGTTTCTAAACTCCCAAAAGTATATTAACTAGCCATGAACTTAGATTAACTGGCCTGTTATCAATGCTACCGCGCTGAAAACAGGCCAGTTACCACTGGCCACTAGTATTTAGCATTAAATTCATTCTGCAAATGGAGTAAATTGCATGATGGTGTCAACTAACTGGTGAATTATCCAGGGTTAGTTTTTATTAGTTAGAAACAGTCCAGTGGGTGTGCTTTAGTGCTTTGTGAAAGGTGAAAATAAAACGGTGCTCTGGTAATACTAAATTTGTAATTTCAGTAAATCTCAATGGAGCATACCATCCTAAACTACGCTGCATGACAGATAGCACATACTGATTTTCGCGTAAATGCTGCTAAATAAAATAACTTAAAAAATAATATTAAAATACTAACACTGTCAATTATACGGTAGTATCTTTTAATTTAAGTAACCATACCAAGTTAGTAACTAAAACTAAGTTATATTAGAATCTGTGCAAATTTTCTCTTCAAAACCTTCCTTTCTAATAATTGCATTTTTGCATATAGCACAGTATACGTATGGACTGTCGCGTCGCAGGCACATAGCACATCGAATTCCAATTCATTCTGTATAATATTGAATTCCGTATGAGTTTTCTTAGAAACAAAAGATTTCTTTTGATAACATCTAATTCAATAGACAGGTCAATCAATTTGACGTGCTTTTATCGCTACGGAATCAGTATTATATAATACTATAACGAACATGATCTACAATTGTATATTTGCATATGTAATTATTTCGTATTTGAAGATCAAGAAAAAACTGCTTTGATCAAAGTCTATCAGGAAGCCTGTACAAAAAGTCGGAAATCTGAAATTATATAATATACACATTTAATTTTTTATTTTTTAAATTTATTTCAAGTTATGTGGGTAACATGACAGTAACTTTAATGCGTTACTAACAAACATTCTTTATAGCATATATACCTGTGCCTTCAATTTACATCAAGTTACTATCTATAAGTATTTAAGTAAATTCATAATATTAAATAATTTTAAGTTATAGCAATGTAGTTGTGGTATTAAAACATTTTTTTATTTTTTTAACAATATCATCATAGACATCGATTTGATTGGTGTGCTTATACAACCTGTTCAATAGAGTTTAGTTAGCGAGGGTTCTTTCTACGGGTGGTTTTCCGATATATCGATCATCACTGATAATGAAGCCACTCTTTATTAAGTTGTTTTTATTCAGATTTTTAGAATACGCGTGATTTTTAGAATGCGTTCTTCTAAAAGTAGTATTTCGAATATGGTATTTTTATGGGTAGGGAAAAATAATATACTATTGCTGAGGAATAGGGTTTCAAGTGGCTAGGTGCATTAAAACGGGCGTTATCATCATTGATATGTGAGTTTAGGACTAAAAGTAACTCAGGTTTTGATATCGATGCATGTTTGTTTGTTTGTTTGTTGATAAGTCTTTATTGTAGAACACAATATTAAACAAATGGCGGACCTAATAAATTAGTTTAGAGGTAGATACGGAAAATGATAAAACGCAAAGACATAAAACAGGATACAGTGAGTGTTGTGTGCAAGACGAATTTTCAAAATTCCCGCGCTCCGAGTCCGGCCCCCA
>OX155955.1:7516227-7563727 GCA_944548615.1 Micropterix aruncella
ACGTGGAGGCACATTAATAATTTTTCCTTTCAGATCTGTCGCAAGCCGGTGGGTAAGTCACTCATTGTTCAAGCTATTTGTTTTCGGTCGGACGAAGTAGGATTTATCATCTTCTAATATTGAACAACAGCTAAATCAATATGGCTATCAAATATAAATTATTGCGTAAAGCGGAGCTCGAATTCGAAATATTAATTAGAAACGGTAAACTGGCTGAAAAGGTGGAAGAAAATAGAGTAATTTTGCGGGATCTGTTGGACAAAGAACCGGTTAAATCAATTTTATATAATGAAGAGTCGAAAAATGATATAATAAATTCATTATCGCGGCTTAAATCCGACATAAAATTATTAAAATCGAACACGGAGCAAGTCAATACTGAAATATTCCAGGAAAATTTCAATTCGTTATGCCGTAGATTCAAAATGAGTTTGAATATGCCGAAAGAGCTGTCGCTCCTTTGGGAATACATAGAAGACTCGTGGCAGGAGATGTCAGAACCTAAATCGGGAGTATCGACACCCATTTTTCATACAGCTCTCACACAAACAGTACCGTCAAGCGATGACGATGAATCAAAACATATTACAATAAATACAGTAGATACAGAATTAACATCAGCATTAATGGTAGAGAGTACAAATAATCCATTGCATAATAATATTGCGACCATTAAAGGGGTCGACATTTCAAAGCTCCGTTTGTCGTACGATGGTAGCAGCTGTGTCTTCGAATTCCTGGAGAGAATCGGTGAGTTAGCATCTAGTAGAATGATCGCAGAGACTTCATTATTGCGGGGGTTGCCGGAACTATTGAATGGGCCCGCGTTACTGTGGTATCGTCAGGTGCGAGACTCTTTAATCTCATGGGAACAGTTTCAACAGCTGCTGAAACAAAAATTTCAGCCTGAAGATTACCAATTCACGTTATCTAAACAAATATATGTTAGGACGCAAGGTAAAAACGAAACCGTGGCGGACTACTTCTACATAATGCACACCTTATTCAATCGTCTGGCTAGGCCCATGTCTGAAGATCAGCGACTAGAAATACTGCTGCGTAACGTTCGGCCAGTGTATTCGAATCAGTTCGGGTTGAACGATCTGGATTCCGTCTCAAAACTGCAAACTTTCTGTGAGCGTTTGGAGAAGAACCATCTCCGTTCAAAGTTCTTCGCAGAAACACCGGCGGATTTCTTGTCGACGGGTTCTAAACACTCCGTGGTCGGGGAGAGAGTCGCAGACAGGCCAAGGGTAGATAGTCGGTTAGATCATCCTGAAAAAAGGGATAACGTTAATAATCGGTCGCGAGTTTACGCGGTAAAGTCGTTTGGCAGGAGGCAAACCTGTTTAAGGTGCGAAACGAATGATCATCAATACTGGCATTGTCCGCGCAAGGAGGAAATATTTTGTTTCAGATGTAAAGCGCCCGGACAAAGAATTCCAACCTGCAGTAACTGCAAGAATAAAGATGCAGTAAAAAGCCATAGTCAGGATAGGTCAGCAACTCCTACGAATTATCGTAGTGATCAAAATCAAAAAAACTAGACATAGGCACTACTAGCAATCAGGTTCACGGGAGGCAGATTTGGTCACGAAACGTCAATAGCAAGACGTATAAGAGTTACGGATCAATAGATCTTCCTACGGAGCTCCAGAAATCGATAATTCAAATAAATTGCTCTCAAACTGTTAGTAGCGCCGAAAAATTATTATATTTAGAAGTATGTTTTGGAAAAGTTTCTTTAAAAGGTTTGTTAGATTCTGGTTCCACTTTAAATATAATAGGATCGGAAGCCCATATTCAAATAATTAATCAAGGATTCAAAATAGAGCCTTGTAAACCATTTTTCGTGACGTCTGCAAATGGAGTTAAATCTTTTTGTAGCGGTGCACTAAGACTACCAGTAACAATTAAAGGTGTTACGATAGTGTGTATATTTTACATTATTCCAGCCATAAATATACCATTGATTTTAGGTATAGATGTCTGGGAAAAATTTGGCCTAATTCCTAATGATATGCAATTTTTAAGAACTTGTAATACTTCGGAGATCAATACTTGTCGTTTAATCGAACCTATAATTACCCATTATGAGTATTTAAGTGTAGAACAGCGGCTTATTGCCGATAATATCATTCAGCAATATCAGGATATTTCTAGTGAGAAGATTGGTTTAGGAAAGACATCTCTGATTGAACATGTGATAGATACCGGAGACGCGTTGCCAATTAAACAACGATATTACCGGCTTTCACCATCGAAATTGGAAGCATTAAATAACGAAGTGGATAGGATGCTGAGTTTAGGCGTCATTGAGCCAGCAATAAGCCCCTGGAATAATCCCGTGCTAATGGTTCCGAAATCTGATGGATCTTATCGTTTCTGTCTTGACTCGCGAAAATTAAACGCGGTAACAAAAAAATATGCGTACGGTCTGCCATATATCACAGATATATTGGACAGCCTGGGAGATTCTAGGTACCTCAGCTCAATCGACCTTAGTTCTGCATTTTGGCAAATCCCAATTTCACCAGAATCAAGGCCAAAGACAGCGTTCACAGTACCATTCCGGAACTCGTTTCAATTTTCTAAAACCGCGTTCGGGGTTTCCAACGGCAGCGGGATTCTTCAATCCCTCATGGACTCGCTGTTTGGTTCCGGATTTGAGAGACGCGTGTTCGTATATTTAGACGACATTATCATTACAGGAACCTCATTTGACGAACATGCATCGCTGTTAACTCGAGTGCTAGAACGGTTAAAGTACGCTAATCTATCAATAAATTTTGAAAAATGTAAATTCTTTAGGTCAGAACTCAATTATCTCGGCCATGTCGTTGATCGTTTTGGATTAAGAGTCAATCCAGACAAAGTTGCCGCAATTACTGCGTTTCCCACTCCAAAATCTAAAAAGGAGTTGCGTAGATTTCTCGGAATGGCCAGCTGGTATAGGCGATTCATTGAGGGATTCGCCACAACAGCTGCCCCGTTAAATCAATTGACGTCCACAAAACCTGGTTCACCGAAATTTTCCTGGAATCCCGTAGCTGAAGCCGCTTTTAATAAATTAAAAGCAGCAATATCATCAGCACCGGTCCTGGCGTGTCCTAACTACGACCTGCCGTTCAGAGTATACGCGGACGCCTCGGCTTACGGGACAGGCGCTGTTTTGACGCAGGGTAACGGCGAAGAGGAAAGGCCGGTGGCATTTTCAAGTCGGACCCTAACAGCGGCTGAGAGACATTACTCAGCGGTGGAACGAGAGGCCCTCGCAGTTTTACACGCCGTTGAACAGTGGAGGTGCTATTTAGAAGGCACAGCGTTATTTGAAATTCATACAGACAGCGCAGCTTTAAAATGGTTTCTTTCGATCGATTCGCCTACAGGTCGGTTGGCTCGATGGGGGGTTCGTCTCTCTCCGTACAATTTCCGTATAGTCCATCGGAAAGGGAGTGAGCAGAAGGTCCCAGACGCGTTATCTCGAGCTCCACTCGTAGCAAGTGTCAGCGTTTCTGAAACAGAGGATACCTGGTTCAAGAAGCAATACCTAGGTGTGGCAAATAATCCGATCGCTCATCCTAATTGGACGATTAAAAATGGCAAACTTTACCGATATAGTAAAGCAGACGGGGAAGTTGATCCAGAATTTCAGTGGAAGGAGGTCGTCATGTTAGAAGATCAAACCCGGTTGTTTAAAGAGTACCATGATAATCCAACCGCCGGTCATCTCGGGGTCTACAAAACATATAACCGATTAAGGCAACATTACTATTGGCCAGGGTTATATCAAACGGTCGTCAAATATGTAGCAAATTGCAATACCTGCATGGCCACTAAACATGTAACAACAGGTCCATTGGGCACTATGAACTCACCCAAAAAGTGTAGTCGCCCGTTCGAATATATTGCCTTGGATATTCATGGCCCCATGGTGTCATCAAGCAAAGGAAACCGTTATATTTTGCTAATAACGTGTTGTTTTAGCAAGTATACCATTATAATTCCATTGAAAGAGGCATCGTCGAGCAAAATGATTCCTTTAATTAAAGAGAAGGTGTTTTTAATTCACGGTGTACCCAGGGTAATCCTAACCGATAACGGTAAACCATTTATTTCTAAAGAAATGAAGAAATTTTTTGAGGAGCATAAAATTCCCCAAATATTCAACACCCCATTTTATACCCCTCAGGTCAACCCCGTAGAAAGGTACAATCGTACTCTAAGTACCATGCTATGCGCTTACGTGGGTAGATATCATAAATCCTGGGACATACATTTACCTGAGTTCCAGTATGCGTTGAATTCTGCAAAATCCGAATCTAGTCGTTTCAGTCCGAACTTTTTAGTCTTCGGTCGGGAACTAGTAACATCCGGCGAGGTTTATTCCGCAATGACGGCAGCGGAAACGCAAGCTGTCCTCATGTCACCGGAAGAAGACGATCGAATTGACAGAATGGTCAGCTGGAAAACATTTTTCAAATGGTTAAGGCCAATTTGCAGAAGCAACATGAGAGGAATAAGCACTCTTACAATAAGGGTCGCCGTACTCCGGTTCTGCAAAACGGTGATGTTATTTGGAAAAAGACGCGTTTCCTTTCTAATAAAGGGAATAATTTCTCGGCTAAACTCGCCCCAAACTTCGAAGAATTCCGCGTAAAGGAAAAGTTATCCGACAACGTCTATATATTGGAGACCTTGGCGGGGAAAGAAGTGGCAGGCACACATCATGCCAGAGATTTTAAAATCCCTGGAAATCTAACTCTGGATCCCCAAAGGTCCCCAGGTATTCAGATTCAGGATCCCGATCCATTGCAGTAATCATTTAAAATCAAATAAAAAAAAAAAAAAAAAATTAGTAACCTTAAAATAGACTGTCAACTGTCATCTAATATGTTCATAATTCATTAAAATATTAAATAAAATTGGGTTTACCTTGTCATTCGGTGTTTGTTCAGCGACTTGTATAGTGAGCAATTTTTTTGATTATTTTATACGTCATAGTGTTGTTTTCCGAATGTAATCCATGATGCAATTTCTGTTGTGATGTTATTCATCATATCCACAAACATTATATGGTGGTTGTTATTAGGTTGGTGTAGTTAGACTGGAACATTATCGAATATGGCTCCAGTGCACACAACAGGTTGCCGCAGTTTCAGTGGAACCAATGCGACAATGCGCTCGTTCTGAAAAGTAAAGTTTTATTTAAGTAGCAGTGCAGCAAAGCGTTCTAGGCAGGAAAGTGAGGCTTCGATGAGGTGTCAACGAAATTGGTGTGACACAGTAGCACACGTTATTTAGGGTTTCAGTGTCGAATGAAAGGATCGGTATGCCTATTGGATTGGCTACCGTATTATAGATGGTGATGAATGCAGAGATTTATGATTGAAAGAATGTAAGAGCTTGTATGAAAGATTAATTACCGAGCTGTTCAACGTTCTTCTTGGGCTAATCCTTAAAAGTAGGTTCCTTGAATCGAATAAGGGCTTATCCTTGAATCGAATAAGGAAGGATTGTATCCCGGGTCGGACGCGTGAGGGGCGCATCGTTGACCCAGAGTCAGGTGATTTCACAGGTTATAATCAGCGCGTGTTTAAAGCTGTCAAACTTGGGAAGCGTGTAGGAATGTTGGATGTTATTGTACTTACGTGAATTAGGCGAAAATTCCGCTTGCTTCCGTGAATTTTCGGTTCGAGGCGGGGGGATTGTGACACGATTGCTGTTTTCCCCGATAAATTCGCATTGCACTTTAAGTAAACAACAATACACGCACGCATAAGATGCACGCAGCGCCATCTTGATGCAATTCACAAGCTTTGCAAGCTAGGACGGTCACATACGACATACGACTATCGTAGTATCTACAAGCGTACATTTGACACCGAATCCATTGTCGGCTAGTCGATTGCCACATTTAAATCTTGTATTCAGTTATAAAAATGGATTTTAGGAAAAAGAATAATTTGAATTAAGTCGGTAAAAATAAAGAAAGTATCAAATTATAAACCAGGATGCTAGGAAAATTAATACAATAATTTATTTGGGTATTATACAACTTTTAATACACAAAATCATGGTGAACATTGGGAATTAAATTCCGTACGTAAAAACGCGGACACTTAGCCACATTAAATCAGATCCGCTTAACTAGAAATTAAATCTAGTATTTTATAAAAATACTGTAACAATTATTCAAATTAATAAAATAAATGAAAATTAGGCGACCGGAAGGTAAACGAGTCGAGTAGGCAATCAGTATGGAAGCGGTATAATTAGACGGCCATGTTTCCGGGTCTTCTTTTTCGAATTCGCAATTCAGCTGGTGCGGTCGATATTAATTGAGAATCCCGTGGTACACGTAAATTGGATAAATTAACCCGGTGAGTTTTGAAGCGGTTGTTCAATATTTAGATACAAGATGAATCCTTATCCGTTCGGCTGGGAAGGGATGGATTGAAGGGTGAGCCGACTCCCTAGGATTGGGCAAACTGACTCCTCATTTTCCTTCCCTCCCACTTATTGCTCCTGTGTAATTACAGGGATTCTCCTATCGGATTAATCTTCTCCGTTGGACCATTCTCCCGCCGATCTACCTACCGCGTCGCAAGACGGTCGACCGCGGCCAACGTGAACATCATCGCACGTACGAGAGTGCCTCCCGTCGCATGTACATCATCCGCCGTTTCCCGTAGGAAAGCCGGGCGGAGACCGGGAAGAGGAAGAACGGAGATCGGCCAGCCGAAGAGAAACGCGACTCCGTCGAAGATCGTCACCTCCTACATTCCCGTGTCCCCACGTGCATCAATTCAATAATTATCTTAAAATCCAATACTTTGTAAGCCGACCCTGGATGAGGATCGCACGTCTTTTGCTCTACTTTTGATGGTTCTAGGGAAGTAATCTCGCATTTTACGTTTATTGTATTCTAGTAATGGTAATCTAAATGATCAGTGTTATATATTCTCGTAGGTGGGACTAAGATCCCAATAAATCGAATTCTGAGAAAAACAAGTGACTTTTACTAAGGTGATTCTAGTTTCTACAGGTTACTATAGATTCTATAGGTCACCAACTATCTATGTCACAATATATATATATATATATATATATATATATATATACATATATATATATATATATATATATATATATATATATATATATATATATATATATATATATATATATATATATATATATATATATATATATATATATATATATATATATATATATATATATATATATATTATAAGTAATATCCTTTAAACGAATAAGTGTCATCCTTTAAACGAATTCTTAATATATATATATATATATATATATATATATATATATATATATATATATATATATATATATATATATATATATATATATATATATATATATATATATATATATATATATATATATATATATATATATATATATATATATATATATATATATATATATATATATATATATATATATATATATATATATATATATATATATATATATATATATATATATATATAATATATATATATATATGCATAATAATATCTACTAAACCATTCAGTTCTGTGTTTAATAATTGTATATACATACATACGCCATTGGCACAACATAATCAAATCTTCAGTAGGTAGGTCGGTCATATCGTGTCATATCGTGTTTCTAAACTCGTTTTTTATACACATTAATTTCGGTAAGGACGTTCTCACTGACCGATGTACTCTGCTGGAGAAATTGCAGACTAGGTTGTTTTTAGAATAGTCTATGAAATAAAATTAGTTCTTGAAATTTGAATTTGCATTAAAAAAAAATATTTATTTCAAATATCTATATTTTTGTTACAGTCATGAAAGAAGACCATATTATCGCCAGATGCGAGATAATTCCAATACATTCATGCCTGCATTCGTTTTCGTAAACTTTTACCTAAAGTATTCTGGACTACTAAACTCTAGTCTGGGCTCTTTGCTGGTAAATACTCAAAATGGGGCAAACCCAAGAAGACATTTCTCTGTCGTTGTAAACATTTGAGTAACAAGTCGAATGTCGAATATTCAAATATAAAATAAAAAAAATGTCTTGTCTATAGAATTTTTAGAAAAGAGTCCAAAATAGATGAAAACTTTAAAGAAAAAAAATATTCTGCTGGTTATGGAATATCTATAATTAATGTTTTTATAGTTATGTAAAAATCTAACTATAAATAATTTTCATATATAATTTCAAAATGTTTTATTTCAGGAAACGTATTTTTGGTAGATGGTACGGTCAAATAGTAATCTAATTAATCGAATGAGAGTGCAAGCCGGACTCGCCCACTATTCCCATGATATTTGACGTTTTCAGTTCTGTTTTATCATTGCGGTGACAGTTTTTAATAGTTCGATTCTATAGACAAATGTAAGGTCATATTTTGTGACGTGAACGTATTTCAACAGAACCGCAATAGCAATTACATTCATTAACGGATATAAAATCAAGTCCGCAAATAATTTAGTTCAGAAAGAAACGCATTTGGACCCTCTAAGTAATCGTACATACCGATACTCTAAGTAATCGTACATAACTAGATTATGGAATCAGCTCCCACACAACATTCTTAGGGTACCTTTAAGTACTAACAAAGTGCCTTGAAACCATGAACCACTAATACCATTGGTCTATTCCAGAGGTTCCCAATCATTTTTTCTCGTAGAGCTTTTTCAAAATTTTACTGGTTTCGGTGGACCCCCTGCTGCTACATTTCTACCATATTACGAAAACTCGTCTAAAAATGTGAAGATTAGATCTAAGGGGCTCCCTAGACGATCAAGCATACTTGACAAGCATCGTGTCGCGGGCTGGGAGGAAGTCGTAAACCACCGGAAAAATGTTTTTTTTTTTTTTAATATTTACCAAAAATGCCTAATTGTGTAGTTTATACCAGGGATTAGTATTAATTATACGTAATTGATTGATGAATGACGTGACTCCCTGGTATAAATTACTAAATTAGGCATTTTTGGTAAATATTTAAAAAAAATATTTGCATTTCCCTGCGGTTTACGATTCCCTCCCAGCCCGCGACGCGATGCTTGTTAAGCATGCTTGATCGTCTAGGGAGCCCCTAACGGTGGAAATTTGCGCTGCAGCTGAGTTCCAATCCGAAATTCAGAGTGGTAAAAAAAAGAAAAATTGTGTATTTTCTTGTGTTCTATTTATTAAAATAATATTGTTACAGACTTAATAGAATTAAAATTAAACATTTACAACCTACCGTAACTTCAACAATACAAATCCAGAATTTAAAAAAAATAGTCACAATTTTGATGGGAGGGATGTACTGACAGAAAATTATCAATATTTGGCTTCGCTCGACACGCGTTGTACTGAATATCGAATATACAAGTTTTTAGGTACAAGTAACAGTCGCTGACATTCTTAAAATACAGTACTCAAAAAAAATAAAGGAGGTTTTATGAAAAAGGAAATTAATGCTAAATAAACAATGATAGGTAAATCCAAGCTAACATTTTTGTTTTTTACTATTGAAATTAGATACATTTTCGTGGATTCCTACTTATAATTTGTGAACCCCCATTTTTTTTTCACGCCAGCGTAGACCACCGTCGAGTCTCCCATGCACCCCTAAGGGTCCTTCTGGACCACTTTGGGAATCACTGGTCTATTCTATCCCAGTTTGTCTTTCCATGCATATTACAATATTTATGTTTTATGCATTTTTTTATTGTAATAGTATATATTGTTTGTAGTCTACTTACCTAAATATTAGTATTATATTTTAATATTATTATTAGTATGGCATATTATTAAAATGGCATCATGAAATAATTCCTAATATTTTTGTTGACTGTAACGATGGTCGCGTCAGATTATAAGTTCGTGAAATTGTATATTGTATTTAATATTTAAGGAAGTTAGGTTATTTAATAAAGATTCGTTATTTAATTTATTAATTATGTCATTGATTCATTCAATAAATAGCACTGCTTAAAGCAACGCTGTATGTTTTCTTGAGAAATAAATAAATAAAAATTCCCTATACAGGTTGAGTTTTAATTTACTGGTATCTTTGAAGGGGAGTGAATCAGTAAGATATAATAAACTATTGTAAAAAAAATAAACAATAAAAAATAGTTTTTTTTTCTTTTTTCTCGAATATCTGTTTTTTTTTAAATCATCTCCAAATGTCATTGAAAATTATAGGTACGAAGTTTTTCAGAAATGCTAAGACCACTTATTATTTTGGCGATACATATTAGTCTATTAGCCTTATTATTATGGCGTTTATTGAGGAGTTACATGAATTTAAAATTTTACGCCTATATACTTATGTAAGTACTATTATGTTTAAAGTACCACCCATCAAACTCTCTCAATATTCAATTATGAGATCGTAATCTTACAAAAAATCACAAACTGTTTTCAAAGTTGAAATACATAGATTTATTTTCAAGGGAAAGAATTCATTACACAAGACAGGAAAGTCTTACTAAATAGTATAGTTACACACTGGTAATCAATAAAAAATGAATGAATAAAATGGATATGAAACCTTAAAACAAGTGGCCCTTATAAATGGCCTTATTTCGAATTAATTATTTAACAATCAATTTTAATCCATTTTAATTCCTCTCTACGAAAAGTCGAACATCTGAAAATTTAAAATAAAATTATTGAAATGTAGTACAAAAATGCAACAATAAAATGGGTAAATTATTGGACAAACCTCTCGAAGTTGTTCACATCGTTCATTAGGGCCCAGTGTCGTCTTGACAATATCGCAGATATAAGTAAAATCGAAAGCACGGCCCTGTTCCTTTCTGCTATCTTCTACATATTGTAAATATGCGTCTCCCTCTACTCCATAAAAAAAGATATATTGATCGAGCAATGTTCTGTTAGTCGCTAATCTATCCACCAATTGGTCCATATCTTTAGCTTCTAAGCTTTCAAGTCCGTATGCCTCTTTGAATATGTATTCTATGAACCATCTCGGTTTCAAATAGGGTGTTAAGTTTGCTTCAGTTATATTGTATATGTAATTAGTGTAGTCTATTAGTTTCTGAAATGAATAAAGAACGTGTTAATATTGAAATACGTATAATCTTTCAGGGTTTTTGCATTGCAAAGAATGATTTTTCCGATATAAGGTGATAGAGGATGTCATTTAAAAACAAAATTACCCAATATGTAGTTAGTCAATTCTCAATACTTTAGGAGGTACAGCACTTTTCTGTTTTATTTTATAAAGTCCTCCCACTCTAATAAAAATAACAGTTTTAATAAAAAACTATATTTTCTATAATTAATTTCCAGTGTTTTATGCTAAAATAGCTAAAATAACTTTTATTATTTTAGATTTTATATTACAGCAGTAAATCATGTGGTATTTATTATTTTTGTATTTATTAAGAAGTAATACGTAGAATTTAAATGGAGTTTCGTTAAAAAAATGTTTTATGGAATAGTGAACCAGCATCTTAAAAAATCTGCAATTCGCAAGGTATAAATAACTCTAGCAAGATATAACTCTTTCTGGCGAGGCATAACTTTACAACTCTCTTCTATTTCGTTCGTAGTTTAATAAATCTTACAATGAAAGAATTCAGGAAATAAATAAAAATATTAAAATGAACTATTTAAGAGTTAAATGTTTAATTTTTACATGAGGTGTTGAAAATGCTGTCCACCTGCTCTTATGCCCAAACGGCATCTCCGTATAAAGTTACCTTTAACTTCCCAAATGCCTGTTCATATTTACGGACATTCAGTTAATTCAGCTCATTACTAATTTCTTATTCAAATATATATTTTTGAAGTATCTCCGCAAGAAGTCAAAAGAGTTTAGATCGAGGAAGCGTGCTGGCCAGTGGATCGTCCCTCTCAATTCAGCGACCGAAGTATGCAGCACACAAGTGGTCTTGTCTGTGCGCGCAGAATGCGCTGGTGCCTCACCGTGTTGAAGCCACAATCTGGCATGTCCTACTGGAGGAATATCTTGCGATTGAGATCTCGCTGTAGGAACCGAAACTATCGTCGACCGCTGATTGTGGCCGGAAGCTCAAAGGGACCGATCAGCCAGCTATATATAGTATGCCCGCCCACAAATTTACGCTAAAGTGGTGCTGAAACCGGTCGCTCGGAAAGCTAAAAGCAGGTGCAGGCAAGGGAGCGGTGAGAAGGGGGAGTGGCAGAGCAGCCTGACTGGGAATTTCCTTGTAATGCATCAAGGACTCCTCATATTCTTTCCAAATGCTCTACCATCATACCTACCGGCCGCGAACTCCTCTCTTATAAAAATAGTAAAGCATTGTTTGTCTTATCTCAGAGCTACATTTTATTGTTTTCCAAGTTAAAAACTATGTTCCAATAAAAAAATACTAGGGAATTGTACCATATTAGAAACAGTACAAGCTGTAAAAAATAAGGTAGTAGTTCACTATTCTGTAGAACATTTCTTTAGTAAACTTCATTTAAAGTCCAGGTGTTATTTCTGAAGAAATGCAAAATACAGAATAACCCATGGTTTACTTGTAATATGAAAGCAAAATTCATGACAATATTTTTACATGATAGAGGCATAATCAGTTAGCATATAACCTCTAGAATTTTGAATCTAACCTCTACAATACAAATAACCTCTAGAATACATTTGTTTTAAAATAATTAATGGTTTTATTTATTTGCTGAATTATTCCATTGTAAAATTTGTGCCATTATGAACGAAATAGAGAAAGGTCGTTGAGTTATACCTTGCTAGAAAGAGTCCGAAGGTGTATCAGTACGAGCAAAAAACAACTTGCAATAGAAATTTATTTAAAAAAAAAAACATTTCATAAAATTTATTTCTTTGAGAAATAATTTTAGAATCGTTGACCGCGCTGCGCAATCTAGCGATGGGTAAAATATAGCGAATATTGTTTATTGGTGATATTGAACCTACCACTATTTGGTGTAGCGCGCTCAACGCTTCTCAAACTTTAAAAAAAAAAAAATTATCATTTTAAACAAAAAAAATTTTTTTTTAAAGTTGCTTATTTTCATATGATTTACATTTTCAATGGTGGCGGTACATTTCAACTCAACCTGTATATAAATCATACTCACATATGAATTGCAGTCAATCGAATATATTTTAAAGTTAATGTTCATTAAATCATATGGCGACATGGACCCTCCAGCCCATGCAACCATACATGGGTCTTCGGTATCGTCTTTACAGTAATATATTCTGAATTCATCTGCAGCTTTGTGACCAGTAAATTCAACTTGTATAATGTTAGAAAATCTGGAAAATATTAACAACATTAAAAAGCTTCTTAATATATATTTTAAATGTAAATTAAATTATAGACGATACCTTTTAATAATTTTTTGATAATTTATACCCCAAGTATTATAAACATCAATCTCTCCCGGTAGTATATGTGATAAAATGTGGACTCTTTCCTTCGCCTTTTCGGCTTCATACAAAGTATCGACCAGCCATTGAAGCTCATCTGCTGGGTCCCTAGGGTTAAATGGAATCCACCAATTGTTTTTAAAAGCAACGTTAGTATTAAGAGAAATAATCCGAAATCCTGGTTTAACCAGAACTGTGTAATATCCTCCCTTGCGTATGGTTTCAAAAGTATACGGCGGAAGCCATACACTCCATTTAGTAACCATCAACTCATATAACCAGCTTGTTGATAGCGTTGGATCCGGCATCTCTGGAGGAGCAAATCTGAAAATTTTTGGGGTGATTGTTTAGATTATATAATTTTATCCGGAGTTCTCTCGATTTTAATTATTAACTTACGCTCCTTCTGGGTATGATTCTGTCTCTCCCAGGCAAGGAAATAAAGGAATGCCTTTGAATGTTTCCCTTAAGGTATCATAAACGTAATCAATTATTTTTTCATTTCCTGGTATCGTCGCTTCATAACTCGCTAAGTTCACTAAATCGCCGGTGTAGTAAACCATATCGATTTCCTTGAAAAAATAGAAAGTTTAGAGATACGTTACTACTTCCATATTATTTTATTTTTAATTAAAGCCTTCAATTCCATTTCTCATCCTTTTATTACGATTATTCTCTAGATCCATGTACCTAAAGTACAAGCGATATAAGATATCTACTTTATATAGTTTGCTTGATTATAAATATTATGCCGAATAAGTTTTAAACGTGGTTAAAAATTATGAGGGGTGATTCTTAAAATATAAAACATAAAATTTTTTTAAGGTTTGATTTATATCAGCCATATACACACTTAGTATGCTATTTTTTTTAAGAATATTTATTTATAAAATTAAGACAAGGATAGAAATTTGTCATTTTTTTGCCAATATATTCTCAAAATCCTCCTAGTTGAAGCGTCAATCGTTCTAGGTACTCTGACTAGGTTCAATGCATTCTGACAGCTACGCCAGCCGTCTTATCTAAGCTCGAAGGCGTCTACATTAAAAGTGCATAGAGAAAATGACATGGAATGCAAACAATTAATTATATATTATAATAGCCATAAAAATAAGGCGATTTTTATTATATATTCGGGATTATATAATAAAATTACTTAATAATAAGTTACACGAGCAGCCAGCGCCATCTAAGTAATGCGCGTACAACTGTTTTCATGTTTATCGTAGCAAAAATAAATTTTATTGACAATGTGTACAATCAAATAATACTATTATGAGATATAAGAATAAAAAGAATCAAAAAATATATTTCTATTTAATAGTCAAATTTTATAGAGGGAGTTAGGGAATTGATATGGTTTTGGTACGTCGCTTATTTTTTTAAGAAAACCCACTACTATGTTTGATCATTGTCATGCTAATCTGATAGGAAATACCATCGGACACGCAATATTTCAAGACATAAAGTTATGAAATTCACATTACAAAAAGAAACAAAAAGTTACTTTTCAAGATAGTTAACAAAACTAACCTAACCTACCGCTATATCCCTTTCGAACCGGCATTACTATGTCGCTCAAGGACTGAAAAATAATTTAGGTAATATGAATTGCCTCACATATAATAAAGGGCAATAGTGTAAAGCGTCCTGATATAAAAAAATCTTAACTGAAAACATTTTTAAAGCATTGTTGATGGACGAGAAGTAGACGGTAAGCTTTGGTTTCCTATAAAAGCGGTTATCTAGCGGCCGTAATGTAGCGTTGGGTGACGTTCCCAAAACGTAGGTTTCCTAGAGAGTTGCATGATGGCCGGCATAGCGGTGATCAACTGTTCGCGTGTAGCGATGAGCATTCAGTTGAAAACGATGACTGGAAACGTGACTTAGATGAGCGAAAATGACGAACAATCAAATAATTTTGTCAAAAATCCTGAAGCCATGTATAATATTAAATCAAAATAGTGTAAACAAGCCCAATAGTACGATTTTTAAACATCACACTCTCCTCCAGACGTTTTTTTGTCTTCCGTCTCTTCATCTTCCAAATATACTATGTCTAAATCGTCTATTTGCTGCACGAAACACCACTCGAGAGAGTACTGAGTGACTACGATTGAATACGGTCGCACGACTTTCTAGGAAACCACAGCTTTGGTCAACCGAGATGGCCTTATATCACGGCCGTCATATCACGGCCGCTAGATAACGGCACCGCTTTTCTGAGAAACCAAAGCTTTAATTATACGTAATTCTCGTAATTATACGGTGGCCGACACAAAAGAAACTTCGATGGTACGTGTCCCAATAGTCCAATGGCGGCGTCTGGGATATAGACATATGGTATGTATATACCTGCAAGTTCGAACGGGATATATGTAGGCGTTTATGAATTGTTTTAAAGAAAAGATATCTAGGTGTTTGACACTTTTTTAAATGCCGATATCTCGCTTACTTATTGAGGCCGAAAAAAGATTATTGCAGTTTCGGAATTAGCGTATTGAATATAGTCGGGAAACGTGAAAACATCAACAATATGGAAAAGGTACCAAATACCGGAGTTAGTTTGTGCTGTGAGTTACAATCAGATTTATCAATCGGACAGGGAATTTTCGGCCGGCTTTGATTTTTATGGAAACTCACAAATTTTACGTGCGTATGTTAAAAAAGATGAAAAATTAAGGTGTTTGAAGGCGTATTCGGGTTAGTTGAATGTTTAAAATAACGTAAAATCAGTTCGTAAGCTGTATCAACTTTAACAATGTTTTTTCGTCAACTTCGAGACGTAGTGGTTTGAGCCAGGTGGTTGAAAAATAATTATGGATGGAGTATAAACTAAACAAAATGGCACCCCCTCACGGTAAGCTAATTCGGTTTGAATTAAAACATCGAAACACGTGTCAAGAACTAAAACACTAAATCCACGATATATAAAATCGAAGACTATCGCGGTTGTTTGACATTATAAATAGGATAGAAAACGAATTTACCGCGTGCAATTTGTGGGACCCGACGTTTCGGTGACGTTGCAGCCGCCGTTGTCTAGGGTAGACTCACCCTAGACAACGGCGGCTGCAACGTCACCGAAACGTCGGGTCCTACAAATTTCACGCGGTAAATTCGTTTTCTATCCTATTTATAAATCCACGATGTTTTATTTTTATGCCATTTTTTACATTGTTTAATAAAAAAACAAAACTTAAGTGTTTTCAACGCTAAAGGGGGAAGTCGAAGATAGAGATTTCTCAGCGTCGAGGTTTGACATGACGTCATCGCAGTCGATTGACCTGAGGGAATACTGAAGAAATTGTACATTATGTTGATGTCATCGACAAATCAGCTGAAGCACATAATATTTATTAGTACCAGAATGTTATGCTTCTAAAAGTACTCGCGATAGTCATGTAATTGTCTAAAGCATAGCAAAATCTTTTAATTATGTTAGTTTTAGGCTATTTAACTGGCTCCCACAAACAAGACTTCTGGAGTTGAAAATATTCGAAAGCATTATACACAGAAAATTGACATCCACACAAGTTTTTTTATAGCTGTGCTGAATTGTTTGTAGTCTACGGTTACATCGTAATAATATTTTAATAAACATATTGGACTATGTGGTTTCTGAGATAGAGTTGGTACAGACACACACACACACACACACACACACAGAGAGCCGTTTCTAGAATCACATGTTTTGATTCTTAGGATCTCAAAACATAGAGATCGGTGAAAACAAGAATTCTAAATTTTAGTCGAAAACAAGACTCTTATTAAATACCCACTTTGTGTAGCACGATGTATTATTTTGGGGAAGTAAAAATGTACTAAACTTTAAATTATCATTTCTACGATTGTAAGACATTGGCTTTGTTTTAGTGCCAAATTTATTATTGTCATAGAATGGTTTGAATTCTCGAAAAGGAATCGTACACAGCACCAATTTCTATATATTTCCTATATACACTTTTAAGGATCATTTTTATATTCCAAAGTGAGATCAAATTAGGATACTTGCATTTTAACTTGGGGTTACTCATAATTACGTGTATAATTATAATTCGAGGACAGCTAGAGTCTAGAGAATGAGACGTCTTTGTTAGACAGCTAAAGGTGCAAGAAGTAAAGCGATAATGTTCATTCTTTATCTATACTAATCTATACAATTAATAAAGCTGAAGAGTTTGTTTGTTTTTTGTTTGAACGCGCTAATCTCTAGAACTAACAGTCGGGTCTGAAAAAAATATTTTGCATTTAACATCACTTTACGACCTTTAGGAGCCGACTCAAAAGAACGATAAACAAAAACGAAGTAAAAGCGCGGGTGGGCGATGCGACTCGGTGGGCCGGGGGCCAAAGGCGGCCGCTCGACGAGAACCGAGCTTTACCGAGATGAAACAAACTGTGCATTCCTTATCTACGTAATCTCATTACATACGTAATGAGCGGGATGGAAGCCCCGTTTGAGTTGGTGGCGTGCGATGCGGCAAGATTAGTAACTGCAGTTTCAGCGACCGTCCTTGTTACGGCTTCTAAGGTGTTATTATTATTGGCCGCCGTGACTATATTCGTCGCGGGACCTTTCGCGGATTTCGCAGCCGCTAGCCGCGTTTGCTTAGCGACGGGGGTGGGTCCGGTAACGGCGGGTGCGGTGGTGCGGGGAACAGCGGCCGCCAAGGCGGACGCTCTGCCGAGATGCAGCAACGATGCGCCAGAGGTACCCGGTGGGAGGGTTGACGAAGTTATGGTCAACACATGTTGTGTCAACGCGTCCACTTTAGCGTTGAGCTCTGCTATGACTTCCATCTGTTTCACGCCTTGAGCAAATAGTTGACTCACCATTTTTTTCAGGTCACCCGCATCCTCTCCGTTTATCTTTACGACCTGCGCCATTGTAGCCACCACACTGTCCACGTAAAAAATACCCGAAATTGCAACACGTGACGCGTCCGGCCCCTCGGACGGTCCGACTAAATGTTAATATCACTTGATTGCGAATATATAAACACTCAATATGACTTCTTTCACACTTTTATCATGTTATTCGTGTTAAAAACTAAATTATTGCGAGACGGTTTTTTATTCACATTATGTCAGTTTTAATTCAAAATTCGATCGCCTCGCCGTCCGTGATGTCTACCGCAATAGCCGTCGCAACCACCGCCAAGACAACGGCCGCGACGTCTCCAGTGGCGCTTACCTCTAATAACGTAACAGTTCCGGACGTCCAAACCATAGCGCAGGAACGGGATGATGGCTTTGTGACGGTCCGACACCGTAGACCTCGCAGCAACGAAAATTTTAACAGAAAATTTCAACCTGCTACCCCGGCACTACCAGAACCGGTTTCGCAATCGACCGTATCTACGCCGTGGCCCTGTCGCAGTGTCCATCGATGCTGGCGTGGATGCCGACCTGGTACCAGCTGAATGTGGCAAATTAGAAAGCGCTGCGCCACCCTACAAAAACTTTGCCGCGTGCGCCGCAGCATCAAATTCGTCGACTTCGAGCGCAAACTTGAACTGCCAGCGATCGCCGCCCGCAGTGGGAAGTAGTTTAGCAGCCGCTGGCGTCAGTTCTGCCGCTGCCAATGATGTCACTAGGACCTCGCACCCTAGCATCGACGATGAAGGTTTCGTCACTGTTAGCCATCGCCGATCAGCTCAACCTCGCCGGGGTTGGAGGGAAATTATACGCGGGACCGGTGCTGCCGATGAAGATTTGCGTACAGTGGAGCCGGTTACCCGCAAATTCATTCACGTGTGGTCGGTTTCTGCTGATGTTACCACGGATAACATATTAAATTACCTAAAGAAAAGGGATTCTGTGTCACCATTCACAGTAAAAAAAGTGATAAAAGCGAAAGGTAACTACAATTCGTTTATCGTGGGTGTTCCAGAATCTCTTTTCACCACATATATAGATCCCACTTTTTGGCCTGCAAGTGCGATGTTTAATGAGTGGTCCTTTCGGAGTGGAAAACGCACTGCCTATACGAAAAAGAGACGTCTTTCCGTGCAACACTAGTGACATGAATATATCCTATCAAAATGTGCGGGGTCTGAAAACTAAGTTGCGCCAATTTTCTGAAAACGCACATTTAATTGATAGTGATATAATTATTGTAACCGAGTCATGGCTAGACGATTCTGTAACCGATGCGGAGGTTTGCTCGACTGCAAATTTTACTCTTTATCGTAAAGATAGACAAACTTTTGCAGGCGGGGTATTCCTCGCCGTGAAGAACTCCATCTTATCGTATCGCATACCTAGCTATGAAACTGATGGTGAAGTATTGTGTGTGAAAGTTATATATAGAAATGTACCTGTATTCTTTTTTGTAGTTTACTTTTCCCCTAAAACCGCTGATGAAGTATACATGTCTTTTTTAAATAAAGTAGAAGAACTTTTTGTTGCAGATAGGTTAAAAAATATTTGTATTATTGGCGATTTTAATCTGTTTTCTGCGTCGCAACATGTAAATAAATATTTTGATTACTTTTTATCTTTATGTAACTTTAAGCAACATAATAATATTTTAAATTCTAATAATCGATGTCTAGATCTGGTGCTCTCGAATTTCCAACCTGATACCGTTACGGTATCCGAAGCCTCGATAGAGTTGGTGCGAGCTGACGGCTATCATCCGCCGATTGATGTGAGCATTGTACTGCGCCCAGCGCGTACGCATATTCAGCCGAGCGACAATCAAAAGTATAGCCCTACTAGTGGTAATTGTCTATTCCGGAATGAATGGAACTTTAAAAATTGTAATTTTACTCAGTTGTACACTTTTTTTGAAAATTTTGATTGGAAATTACTATACGATTTAAGTAACGCTAACGATTGCGTTGATTATCTCTATAGTGTCATCTACAATTGTTTCGATAGCTGCATTCCAAGCAAAAAACGGACTGCATTGACCAATAGGTATATTTATCCTAAATGGTTTAATGGCGACATTATCCGTGACATTCAATCGAAGTCGTATCATCACAAGTGCTGGAAGCGGACCGGTTCTCAGTTTCACAGGGAGCTTTCCGAAACTTTGCGGTGTAGAGTTAAGCATAAAATAAAAGACTCTTTCAATTTGTATATGCACAATATTGAGACGTCTATCCGAGAAGATAGTTCACGCTTTTGGGAATATGTTCGTAGTCAGCGAACTGCTGGTGGGGTACCCCTGAATGTGGTCTATAATGAGGCTACATATTCGGGTGCTGCAGCCGCTGATGTTTTTGCGAATTACTTCTCATCAGTGTTTCTACCGAACATACCGGCCTTAGACGCTGTCGCCGCTGAAGCGACTATTATGTCGAGTGACGCAAATTCTTCATGCGTCAACGTCCACAGTATCACTAAAGATGATATTCGGTTTGCAATACGCAAGCTGAAATCAGTCCGCACTATTGGACCTGATGGAGTTCCTCCTTATGTTATTAAAGCATGTTGTGAGTCTTTTATACAACCCCTGATGTATATATTTAACAGATCGTTGGAATCTGCAGTATACCCCTATAAGTGGAAGATATCTAGAGTAGCTCCAATACCAAAAAGTGGCGATAAGGTGCAGGTTGATAATTACAGGCCGATTGCAGTGTTATCAGCCTTTCCTAAGCTTTTCGAGACGATTCTTCACCGAGAAATGTATACCCAACTATGCGGTACACTATCGGATGCCCAACACGGGTTCCGTCCTAATCGTTCCACAACTACCAACCTATCCGTTTTTACAGATTATGTTACTGATGAGTTGGATAGCACTTCAAGGGGACAAGTGGATGTCGTGTATTTGGATTTCAAGAAGGCCTTTGACAGAGTCGACAACGATGCGTTACTCCGAGAACTGGCTGCTGCTGGATTCTCGAGTAAACTGTTGAAACTTTTCGCAGATTACTTGGGGGGCCGCCAGCAATTCGTTAAATTTGGCAATTTTGAATCCAAACTATACAACACTCAATCGGGGGTTAGCCAAGGATCAAACTTAGGGCCTTTGTTATTCAACTTATTTGTTAATAATCTGAGTAAAGTAGTCACATCTGCACGTTGTCTAATGTTTGCTGATGACGTCAAATTGTTTTTATCAACTGGAAGTGCTGAGGCCTGCGAGCTCTTCCAGCGTGATATTGATGCAGTTTATGCATGGAGCCAAGCTCGTAACCTTCACTTCAATATTAACAAATGTGCAGTGATGACATACACAAGATCGCCTGATCATCTGATGTATGATTACTCCATCGCTGGATGTGTGCTTCCCAGAGTTACTGAAGTCAAGGACTTGGGAGTTTTTTTCGACCCCAAGTTAAACTTCAAGGAACATATTAGACAACTATCTACAACTTCTTTCAAGCTTCTAGGGTTTGTAATACGGCAATCCAAACACTTCAATAATATTCGGGTTATGCGCACGTTGTACAACTCGATTGTTAGAAGTCGCATGGAAACGAATGCACCTATTTGGAATCCACATGAAGATACTTATACCCTCATGCTGGAAAAGGTACAGAAGTGTTTTTTGAGATTTCTGTACTTCAAGCAGTACGGATATTATCCATTTTTGTATCCGACTGCATTTATCACAGGCATGGTTGGCTATAATTCTCTCTGTCTCAGAAGAGAAATGCTGACCATGTCCTATGTTTTCAATCTAATTCGTGGTAAAACTGATAACCCTAGCTTACTAGCAAAGGTGTATCTATTCATACCAAATAATTATCTCCGTACTCGATCACACCATCTTTTCGCGGAGCCGTTCTCGCGCACTAACCTTACGAGGTGGAACTTGTTGGCGCGTGCTTTGCGGCGCTTAAATGAAATTCACTCGATGGCACCAGATTTCGATATTTTTACCGCCAACTCTCACTTGTTTAAATTGCAAGCTATTAATTATTTATTTTTACATGATAGCTAGTATTATACGTATCATTCTATTTGTATAGTTATGGTAATATCTTTATTAATTTTACTTTTCAATGCATTGGTTTTACTGTTATGTTGATTAGTAATAACTGAATAAACAAAAATAAATAAATAAATAAATAAATAAATAAATCTAGATCAGGTTGCAGCAAAAACCAGTATATACTACTACCACACGAAAATATAACTAAAATTATTGTCCATGCCGAAGTACTCTACATTATTTATAAGTAATCCGATTTCTTTATATGTACTTATAATAATCCGACTTGTTCTAAAAAAATTAGGTCCAAAAAATATAAAAGTCTACTAACGTTATTAGTTTTCTGTATCACATTATCCAGTGTATCATGAAAAGCCCATACAGGTCCATCACATCTTCCATAGTCTCCCCAATAACCAGCTACCGACGATTGTGGGGTCTGAAATTCAAAAATATTAGTATATCACAGGTAGTGCGCACGATGAAGTTACAAGTGTCCACCTTGAGGACTTTTAAAAATATATTGTTTGGAAAGCTACTTACTGCATTAACTCCAGGTCTGCAGCACAAGGGAGCATCACAGTAAGAAATAGCACCTGGTGTGTAGCTAAAATCCAGTTGGGGATCTGACAGGTGTACTACCTTGAGAGGCTTCGCACAACATTCCGGTTCTTCGAGTTCCTGGAAATATACGTAGTCTTAGAAAACGGTAATGTTGTTTAGTAGCATGGAGTGACACAAAGAAGTTAAGTCACCACAAAGTCACACGATAACCTATCCAGGCATCCTAAATAAATAAATAAATAATTGACATCCTGGTGTTGAAGTACTTTTACGACGTATCTATATAAAATTTGATACGTAAAACACTGTTTCTGGGTAACGCATTAAAGTT
The DNA here is from genome assembly GCA_944548615.1 of Micropterix aruncella. Classification (NCBI taxonomy): domain Eukaryota; kingdom Metazoa; phylum Arthropoda; class Insecta; order Lepidoptera; family Micropterigidae; genus Micropterix; species Micropterix aruncella. The sequence continues at coordinate 7,539,433 of OX155955.1, forward strand.
ACTCTGTAAGGTTACCAACTTAACTTCAAATAATATAAAATTAATGTAACTTCAATAAATAGTCTTGGAAAAAATAGAGGACTTGAAATACTATATTTCCGTGCTTACTCCAAAATTGTGTTGTTTATAGAATGTGATATATAACTTCCTCTACATTATAATAAAAGTATGCAAACAGGGTTGATAGAAGCCAAAACAAGCTTGAAATGATACCACCGTACCATGAAAAAATCAGCATGTGCCTAAAAGAAAAAGATGTATGCCGAAGTATAACTAATATAATCATAAATTGGTAGTCACTTGTAAGTATCTAAATTACGCCCTTTAATAAAAGGTAAAAAGGGATATTAATCTATACTAATATTATAAAGAGGTAAAGTTTGTGATGTTGTAGGAAGTAATCTCTGGATCTACTGAACCGATTTTGATTCTTCTTTACCAATACCAATACCAAATTCTTTTACCAATAGAAGGCCACGTTATTTGTGAGTGTCATAGGCTATATATTAATCCGAAAAATGAAGACTTTTTCGTGGTAGTCGGATTTCCAAAGAAAGTCGGAAAAAACGGTCGAACGAAAAGGTTTCTAACGAACGCTGCCTTAACGATGAGTGATATATGATTATGTTCTAGAGAAAAGTTATAGAGCTTAATAATGCCTACAAAAAAGTCGGCGACAGCATATGTCTAACTTTTATATTTAAGTCACAAAAAGTACTTTTTCATAGTAAAAAAATAATTTAAATCGTTAGGTCATGTTTATTGGTCTTATTATCAATAATTCTGAATTCTTATCAAAATAAGTAAATTTATCGTCTTAAGTGTTTAAAACAAAAGACTTTTTCCTTTTACTGCATATAATTTCACTTTTACTGCATAAATGGTAAAAGAGATAAGACACTCACATATAAGAAACTTACAAGAAGACACTCACAAATAACGGTAATATAGTCAAATTGGCATGCAAATACATAAGTAAAAATATAATCCTTCTTTTGGCAGTCGGAAAATAAATCGCAACACTTAGTACTAACCAAACCACACTCATAATTTCATCACAAGTAAAAAGTTTTCCCGCCCAACGAAGTGGGCACGGGTCAGCTAGTTAATAATATAATTTTAAACAGGGCCATCGATTGTATATATCTTTATAGAAATTATTAAAAATACTGAGTTATTCAAATAAAACCACGTCGCATATATGTAATATCCACAAAAATATTTGCCAAGATAAAGATACGAATACATAAAAAATGGATATATACATAAGAATATATCAAAAAATCAACATTAGAAGAAAATATAAGAATTCTAGATAAAATAATATTTTTTAATATAATTATTTCACTTTCCCGGCCCACCAACCGATAAGAAGGGTTGTTAAAGGGTGTTGTGAATGCACTTCTGTGTGTTGTAACGTTGCCCGTTTAACCTTTCGTATTCCTAAACAAGTAATATTGAAAAGTCTGAAAAACAATGTGTCTGGAACGCCGAGAAAAGATGACAGTGGTAATTTTGTTACTATAAATAAGTGGGCGCCATCCCGGCTCCAGGAAGTGGCTATTCGGGGCGTTATCAGAAGGCAGAACCAGGACGCCGTCTATCCTGAGGACGCAGAAAGGGGTGCAGACGCGGGCCAGGGCGCACCGTGCTAGACTCAGCGCTGGGCGTGGGTCATACCCTGATTTCGCCTCGCGCGCAGAAATGAGGGCTTTCCCGTGGGAAAGGACGACCTTGAATTTACCGTGGATTGCTTCTAAATTAAATTAAATATATATTCCGTTACCTATCTTACCGAAATGCAGGAGAATCTCAGCGGCGGCAGCAATCTCGCAGGACGGATTTTACCGCCCGCTTCACGTCGGAGGAGTACCTATTTCTCTCAGATGATCGGGGAATTTTATCCCTCTGTTTTTAACCAGAATTTACCATGGGCCCCGCCCTTGAATCCCGACTTCTTATATTTATGATTGAAAAGATGTACTGCTACTTACATGATATTTATTCGGATATTATACGATTACAAATAGTATGCTAGAGTATTTCATTTATATTACTTGGAGGATTTGCATAACTCGCTGTAATGGCCGTTCAGGGGGAAAATGGGGATTCTGACCTGCGGTTAATTATTAGGTAGGTAGGAATGGATGGGGGGAGAACGATTCCCTTTTTGGGGGGTCGTTCTCTGTAAATGCCGCTACCGAACCTTGACTAATGGGTTTTTTTATATCCCTAATTATGCTAAGGGGGTGATTATAGGGAATTTTCCAACGAACCCGGCGTGCTCGCGCGGGCGGCGCGCGATCTACCTGACGCTTCAGGTGTGCGATGAAATATTCGTTTTATTCCGATTCTAGTGGTATTCGGGATGGAAAATATTCGCTGAACCCTGAAGGCGTGTACAGTGATCACGGGGAACAGAAATTAACTATAGCTTGAATCTACGATTTTATAGTTATCGCCTGCGCACGAGACGGTCGCCTTTAGGAGGCGATCCGTTGGATATAAAGTAGGTTGACTTTAGAAACTTTATAATTTATATAATAATTTATGGGGAGAGACTCGCCTGGTGAGGTTTCGTCGGTGTCCCGGGATACTGGGTTTCCGGATCTGGTCGGCGCGAATCCCACTGGCTTTATCGTCGTTTGGTAGCGACGGATATACTTTACTATATTTCAAGACTTTTATAAAAATGCGGTTGCTCGTGTGAACTAGCGGGTAGCAGAATCCAATGGCGGGCCCGGCCTTGCGGCCGGGCCCCGTGCTTCGTCCGCCTCCCCCGGAATCTTCCCGAGCTCCCCCCTTTATTATTTTATTCGACTGGCAATCGATCGTTCCGCTCGATTCCTCACTAGGGATGCCTATTGCAATCGACTCAATATCGTGCCATACGGTACGATTGATGAAGGCTCAACTTAGAGTTTGTTTGAAATTATAGTTTTAATATTATTTAAATGGTGTTTTTAGGGTTAGCATATTATGAATCTAAATACGTGACGACTAGTTCGTCACAGTGTCTTACTGTGTTTGTGTGTGTATTCCTTCACGATAGCGCTCCAACGCTTAATCCGTTTGAGCTGCAATTAGGTACGCAGGCATCATTTGATCATGGCAAGAGTTGTTAAGGTAGTAGTTGAAATTGGCCCACCAGGGGGCGCCCTATTCAAATTTCAATCTTGAAATATCGAACTTAGAGACTTAACATTTGGTACACAAATGCCTTGTTGGGCCAAAATCCCATTGTAAAATTGATTTTGGCCCAACGAGGCATCTGTGGGCCAAAAAATATTATTATTGTGGCTTGTATATGAGATATTCCAATATTTTGGTTGGAATAGCTCATATACAAGCTAAACTAATAATATTTAAATTCCGCCATACATTTTAATCATATAGTAACGCATCGGGCGGCGCGTTTCGTTTCTCGGCTAAGAGCCAACAGACAAAACGAAAACCAACCGGGTTCATCTGCCGACCGAGAGAGGGAGAGCTCATCGATTTTATTTTTGAAATTAATATTTAGATTAAATCGGTCTTTATCTACTTCCCGGGAAAGATTTGGGGTGACACAATCGTTTATTTTGTCATAGTGTTTATTTATGTAGGTACATGACACATAGTAAAAATATCCAGGTCCAATCTCGCCAATCCTTTTTCCAATAGTTCTGATGATAACAATAGAATAGAATAGAATAGAATAGAATAACTTTATTGTGCTATAAAAACATTACTTAATAAATGGGCGCTAATGGGCCCTTGCTGAGTTGGCCACGAAGACCCATTCTGTTCAGGTTTGGTCACACTCGCGGGTCAACACCCATCCGGCGGCCTCCACGCATGAAGTGCGAGCCCGGGTAGTACTCTGGCCTAAGGGCTAGTTTCCCCTAGTAATCAACATTCTGGCGCTCCTGGAAGATCTGCTCACCGTGCGGCGTAAGCCAATCGACTGTGCACTCTGTCTAACAGTCTGGGGAGTCTGGAAGCAGTACTGTTTCCTATAGAGCGGGGGTGGTTACGGACCTTACGGCGACTGCTCTTGAAAAGATCATCGGCTACCCGATCCTGGGTGAACAGCCGGGCAAAGGATGCCGTGGTCCGCGATAGATTCGGTATACGACCGCGCAAGCGACCTTGAACTCGTAACCAATCAAGAGACCGGGGTCTTAATCTGGTCGCAATTAAAAGCAAGGGCGTGAGTGTAAGCCCGCTGGGTAACACTCCTGGCTATTTTGCGGTTAAGGCGTTGGCCTCTTGCGGGCATGTGGCGGAGCTTGGCGGTGGATTATTTTGTCCAAGTCTTCTGCGTTCAGTTCACGGGAGAGAGATCGACTAATCGTTAAAACTTCCTGAGGTGACGGGTTCGCCCGTTGTAGTTGACAACTCTATATTACTTAATAAATACCACACTGGTTTTATGAAAAAAGACAATTTTATGCACAAATGGCGGTCTTTCCGTGCGATATCTTACAGTCAACCATAATCTACCAAGTAACTTACAAGAAATTGTAAAAGTAACTTACGTAGCCGCACGGTAGTGGTGGCAAGGGTATAGTGAAGTCAAAGCGATCATCGTCGATTGGGCAATCATCAGGGTTATCAGTTTGAAGAATAAGACCACAAAAGGAATCTGCATTTGCTTCAGGTACGTTTGCCATTATGTATATTAAAATCGGCTGAAAAAAAAATATTTTTAGAAAAAAAAATATTACAAGAGGAGATATCATGATAACTTATACTTACAAGGTTACGTTCAAGAATACCACGGCAAACATAATCACCATACTCAGTTGAAGTTATAAAGGGACACATAAACATAGCGCCGCCATCGTAGATTTGTGCTTCGCTAATGTTTCCACTTCTGTACAAGTCGAATAATACTTGCAAATTGACTTTGCAATCCGTGCAAATTGATGTCTAAGAAAAAGGAAGATATTTTTAAAATCTTAGCTCTCTTCCAGTCCCATTTTAGGTATTTAAATATATTGGTTATTCTCTCTTTTTATTTTTTATTCTTTACCTACCTCTCTAGTTTTTTTTGCAGTGAGGATTTTCCTTTTTTCTCTTAATAATTTTCCTACGTCCACCGTAGATTTAACGTTCATCGCCCAATTTTCCATTCTTATTCGAACATCATCTGCGTAAACGTAAACATAAACTTATAATAAAATGAAACCTACAAGTACTTTTCAAAATTCTGGCGCTTCCCTCGGGTCGGTGCACACCGTAATAAGGACTTGTTAATTTTGTTTATAACTAAATTTACAAGATCTGATCTGGACGTATCAGCAAAGCTGCCTGCCCAGATAAATTGGGGGCTAACGGGCCCAGGATGAGGTGGCCACGATGACCCATGTGTTCAGGGTCGGTCACACTCACGGGTCAACACCCATCCGACGGCCTCCCCGCATGGGGTGCGAATCCTGGGTAGGACACTGGGTCAACCAGTCTCCCCTGGGAATCAAACCTCTGGCGCCCCTGGACGGTCTGCACAACGTGCGGCGCAAGCCAATCGATTGTGCTCTCCGACTAACAGTCGGGGGAGTCTGGGAACTGTATTGTTTCCTACAGAGCGGGGGTGGTTGTCTACCTAACGGCGACTGCTCTTGAAATGACCATTGGCCATCCGATCCCGGTTCAGAGTCGGGCAAAGGACGCCTTGGTCCGCGATAGATTCGGTGCACTCCGTTTCACCGCTTCGTATTAAGGGAGAGGACTGCGCAAGCGACCTCGAACTCGGAACCAATCGAGAGACCGGAGAAATCTGGTCACAATTGGAAGTGAGGGCGCGAGTATCTCGAGCCCGCCGGGTTTATTCCTGGCTAACTCGCGGTAAGGCGTTGGACTCTCACGAGTTGTGGCGTAGCTGGACGTAGAATTGTACTGTCCAAAGTCTTCTACGTTCACTGCAGGGCGACAGAACGACTAATCGTTAAAACGTCCTGTGGTGACGGGCTCGCCCGTTGTAGTCGACACCGCAAGATGCCCAGATAAATAGTAATAATAAACCGATATGGCAGCTGTTTCATACGATGAATAAAAATAATAAGCGAAAGAATTTTGTCGATCGGATAATTTGTTTAAAAGTTACGGTGACTTCAGTCATTCAACTTTATTATAAAGAAGATAAAACGAATCCGAGTGAAGTTTGTAACACCCGATATTTCGGAGATATTGCAACCGCCGTTGTCCGGGGTAGACAAAATGCTCCATATGCTCATTTCATTGAGCATATGGAGGTTTTTTTATTTTTATTTCGATTTAATGGCTCGTTGATAACAAACTCAGCCTAATTGTATCATATTTTAAATGTGGGTTAATTCTCGAAATCTGAATTATTTCGTAATGACACCTTCAACACAAAATGCCTCAATTGGAGGCATTTTGTGTTGCATACGGATAAGCCCAATTTTTGAGATATATGGATGAATAGTGATCGTTAGTCGATTGCAAAGGACCCTTAAACTTACATTGTCGCTTAAGTTTTTTAAGTTTTTTAAGTAAGTTTAAGATTAGTCGAAAGTCGTGCACATCCGTAAGTATATCCCATTCAAACATAAGCATTTCCCAATACAACAAGATCCAACAGGCTTCCGGGGCGACGCCGTGAGCTCTCGCGATTCAACGAGAGGTACAAGCGCTTCAAAGATAGCCCCACATCAGTGGACAGCGAACCAAGTCCCGGTAGGTTCTCGACAAAATACCAATGTCATTGACCAAGTGCAGAATTCCACATTCCCGGCATTCCAAAAGTTCATCAAGCCCTACTTCTAGACACGAGTCGGTGTGATTGTTAGCTTGTCCCTCTAGTTAAAAACGCCGCTGAAAAGGACCGATTCGAATCAAGTGAAGATATTAAGCGTAATGTCCAGTTGAACACCTTTCCAGAAGATTCATTTAAGAATTGTCTTCCACTATTGTGGAATCCCTGGGACTAATTGAAGGAGATTAGATTAAATTAATTTTAGATAATGTTCATTTTTTCTGACCGAAGTTGGATACTTTATTATTAAAGTGGTATAACTAGTATTACATTTAAGCATTTTATTGTTACCTGAGTTAATAGTCCTTGTTTTGCTTTTGACTATGTATATTATTGATACCAGTGAAATTATAATGCCTAAAAGATTCATATCGCTTATAAAAAAACAATATTCCTCGTTTAAAAAACTGTCACACTTTACGAAGATTTAAAAAATATATAACTGAGATTTAGTATATTGTTTCCAATTTATATATAATTTTCTCAACCCAATTATAAGCTATAAACAAATTCATTAGATGTTTGTTGCTTAATGATAAACACAGCTATAATTTGTAAACTAGGCTAAATAAAAAGTAAACAATATAAAGTAGTACGGTGGCCTATAAAGTTGCCTTTATCGGTGGCCGATTTAGTATAAAGGTATAAGTATTATACAAATTAAAGTACAGTTAGCCATATCGCAATGTATTTGTAATAAGACGGTGGCAAACAACCGATTCTTGTGGAAATGTAGCTATGAATCAACTTCGCCTAACTAGGCCTGAGCCTGTTCTATAACAGACTTTATTAATTTTCCCTCTGCTTTAATGAAGTTACTTATAATTAAAGAAGGATATATTTCAAATTAAACCTAAATAAACACGTCAATTTATATGGTAAAATAAAATAAACTCAAAATGTCTAAAATTTTAATAAATTATCATGAAAAGTGTATAGATATAAAGAAAATGTTAGTCATTAGACTTATTTATCACGTAAACTTAAAATATAAATACACATTTAATAGTTACAATATCAAAAATATATACATTTTACAATGTAAGAATAAAGATAAATAATAATATACAATATTCAACATACTATTGACGTTTTCCCTACCTTCTGTAATAAGCATCTAGAAACCAATTTTTAAAAATTTGATTAGGGTTTTAATGCGTTTAACGGCATCAGGCAGGTAGGTCTACATTATTTGTTTATTTGTTACGTAGCCGAAGGATTAATAGAGAATTTGGCTTATAATTATTAATATTCCATCTTGTCACCTATTTTAAATTGGAAAAAAATGCGAAATAATGGGCTTCAGGAAATATATCCGCTCTGAAAGCGGTGTGACTAGAATGGCACCGGTTCGGTTCCGGGTGGTTTTTCAAATCCCAAATTTGTCAATAACCGGTAAGAAATTAGCCGCGAGCGACGGGCAATACGGTTAGTAATTAACATAAAATACATGTAGATCATGTTTGTTTGTTCTGTATTTGTAAATTATGAAAAATAAAATATGCTATGTAAATACAAGTTATTTACACAAACTGTTCATATCACTACTAAATTACTAGACAAACATACTTAAAAAACCGACTTTCCATCCATATTATCAATTGAGTTTGTTTGTTTTTATTAAATATTATGTATCATTGGCGAATCTTAGTGTGTTTCTATGCTTTTGACTTTTTAAACTAAATAAATAGTTATTGGGCCCGACTGCGTTTCTTTATGAACTAAAGCTGAAATTAGTTCAAGCGAACGAGCAATACGTTAGAGCGGAATATGAAACGAACGATCGTCGATAAAAACTACCTGTCGAACTTATATTCGTCCGGATAAATTTGAACACATTTCGTGCGGTCTTAAATCTTTGCTGGGTAGTTTTATTGCGAAAAAGTGACAATCGTTCATTTCACATTTCGCTCTAGCGTATTGCCCTGTCTCTTTCCCACGAAATAATTTCCGATTTTAGTTCACGAAGAAACGCAATCGAGCCCATTATATACGTATAACAAGGAAATCGTAATGAAATCTGTTTAAAATTTATTTGTATATTTTATTCGCTGTTGTGAATTCAATAATGTTAAGAATTCGATACTAAACTTTAATCATCTGTGTAACATTTCGTGGATTATGTTTTAAATTTTGTGTCGATGGTAGTACAAAAAATTCTTCTAACCTATTGATGTCTATTTAAAACGAACTTACTGTGTTTTCAGCTAAATTCCATTAGATCATAACAAAAAGAATTAGAGAAAATATGCCCATTTAATGATATACAAAATTTCTGAGAAAATTGAAAAGCATTATTAATTCATCTATGATATTTTCGCAATCTTGTTTGAATGAGGGCCAATTTTTCGACAGCTTATTAACCAACTTGGCCACTTCCTCGCAATGAATTGAGCTAAAACTCTTCAAGATATCTCGATATCCAAGATAATGCATTATATTAAGTTTTGGGTTTCGGGAAAGGGGGGCGGGGGCAAGGGGGCTGCAAGGGGGCAACTTTGAAATTTCAAATAGGAGGGCCAATTTTAAACTATTTCGTTTGTATAATAAAAAATCGCTTAGTAGTAGTATTTTGAGTAGTGAGTTTTTTTACAAGCTTTTATGTACCCTGCAATGTTTGTCAGTATTTTTGTTTAGGTCTAATCTTGCAGGCATAATTAGAACCACTTCCTCTATGAAGTTGAAATTTTACATGTTGGTTTAGTTCCGACGACAATGCATTTTTATGGTGAGTAAAACCTGATTCTGTACCCAGGATTGGGGTGTCTCCTCGACGGTCAATAGCACCGTTACCAAATTTTGTATACGCATAGAATTATGATAGCCCATTCTAAGTTTCACCATAACATGGCTGCTGCGCCCAGGGTTGGCTCCCGACGAGGGGACCCCTCAACGGTCAACAGCACAGACATGAAGTTTTGTATACGCATTCAAATATGACAGCCTGTTCTAAGTTTCATTGCGACAGGGCTGCTGCACCAAGGGTTGGCTTCCAACGAGGGGACTCCTCAACGGTCAACAATACAAACACGAAGTTCCACTATGACATGGTTGCTGCCCCCGGGTTGGCTCGGGATAGACCATTCTAATAAAAGCTTGTTTTTAAAAATGTGTTTACACTACATACATGGAGATAGAGTATTTTTCAGGCTATAATCTACACTATGTAGCGTTCTGGTATTTAAAATAGTTTTTAATAAAATAAGGGAAAACTAAAGAATTTTTTAAATTCCATAATTTAGTATTACTCAAAGCACTTTCTTTTAATTATCAAATTACTTCTTCTTTTTTGTTGCCATGGAGATAAATTATGTAGCAACAATATTCAGTCAATATTTTTTTTAATCAATCATAAGTCAATAAAATGTTTTTAATAGGAATAGTTGTGAAGGGATCTCTAGGCGATCGAGCATGCTTGTCAAGCATCGCGTCGCGGGCTGGGCAGAGATCGTAAATCGCAGGAAATATGCAAATACTTTCTTTTATTATTTACTAAAAATGCCTTAATTTGTAGTTTTACACCAGGGAGTCACGTCATTCATCAATCAATTACGTGTAATTACCGTGACTTCCTGGTTTAAAGTACAAAATTAGGCATTTTTGGTAAATATAAAAAAAAGCATAATTCCTGCGGTTTACGATCCCATCCCAGCCCGCGACGCAATGATTGACAAGCATGCTTGATAGTCTAGAGAGCCCCTTAACTTTAAATTAAATTTCATTTCAATGTGTTTATATGCGTATATAATGCGATTGCCATATAAATTAATGTGCGGAGTCTTTTATTTTCTGTCAATTTGGTAAATTTGAATGCTCCTCTTTGATAGGATAGGGAAGTAACAGTTCCATGGGAATCAAATATCCCCAAAGGCGACAAGTACAAACTAAATAGGGTAGAGTGCTCTAAGTGTGCGCACTTATGGTATAATTTATGATAATAATTTAACAAATATTGTTAAAAAAATGAACTGTCTTTATTCATATTAAACCGTCTTTCATTAGCGATCATTGCGATAGCATAGCGATAGCATTGTATGCGATCCACCAATTGAAGGTGTAAGGAACGTTAGTGTTCAGAGCAATAATCCTGAATCCTGGTTTGACTAGAACTGTATAGTATCCTCCTTTGCGAATCGTCTTAGAAGTAAAAGGTGGTAGCCATGTTTTCCATTTTTGAATCAGTAACTCATACAGCCAGCTCGAGCTAAGTGATGGGTCTGTTAAATTTTGAGGAGCAAATCTGAAAAAAGGCGTATCTCATAAATTATCTACATTTAGCATTATTTTTAATTACATATTAGGGTGTATTTAAAGAATCCCCGTATCGTTTTATCTTTGCAAAGACATCGTACTTACGCACCCTGTGGTTGCCCTTCATGATTTCCTATACAAGGGTATAATGGAATATTTCCGAATGTTTCCTTTATCCGGTCATTCGCATAAATGATTTGCCTTTAGATTGATGGTATCGTCGTTTCCCAAATAGCGTGAGCTATTATATCACCCGTCAAGTAAACCATGTCAATATTCTTGAAAAGTAAAATAACTAGTGTTTATAACTAAGTAAAATATACGTGCATATTTATGATGAAAAGTAACTCTTTTATTCATAAAATTAAAAGGATAAAAACACACTGGAAACCAATGAACATATTTTTTTAAATTAATAGATCATTTTCTATTCGAATGTTATATCCGACATTAGAAAATCAGCCCTTGAAGGTAAGTTGAAGGGGGTGAAACAGTACGAGCAGGTTAGAAACTTTTGGTAAAAATTTGTGTGAAAATAAATATATTTTTCTTTTTGTTGAAAAAAAAATTGTTTTTTTTAGTTCGAAATTTTTCTTTTTTTGAACAATATTTTAAAAACGTTGAGTACGGTGCGCCATCTAGCGGTAGGTAAAATATCGCTAATATCGTTTATTAGCTATATTTTACCTTCCTATAGACAGCGCAATGCGCTCAAACGCTTGTCACACTTTTATTTAACAGTCAAGTTCTTCAAATTTTAGAACTAAAAAAAAAATATTATATATACATATTTTTAAGCTATTGCATAGCTTTTATCGCGGGCCTAGGCCAGCGCGGCGACCGAATGAAGAAATTTCTTAACGAAAATTAATGATTTTAAACTGACAATTACGTCTAAACGAGTACTGCTTACGATTCGACAAAAATATATGTTAAACAAGAACATTTTCGTAATATTTTTAGGTTTGAATATTTTAGATTTTGATTATATTACATAGTGTAATTAATTTGTGAAATTAGGTCTAACCGAACACAAAAACGACAACTACGCAAATACTATCTGGCGTATTATTATGAAACCTGCACCATTTTAAAGATAATTTAATTATCTATCTTTTTATCTACGATTTTTTTCGAATAATCCGTTTTTTTTGCTTTATCGAATAAAAAATTCGTGCGCGGCGCTCTATCGGAAAACGTTTAAATTATACCGAATCATTTGCTTTCGCAGCCGCAAATGATTCGGAATAATTTCAACGTTTTCCGATAGAGCGCAGTTATCTGATATCAGAAAAAATAAAATAAATAAATAATTATAATTGCATAAGTTGTTAAAAATGTTATGCAATAGCTTTACCGCGGCAGTCCCCGAGTGCCACACGTATTTTTTTTGTTTTTCCCATTTTTTTAAGCTATTGCATAGCTTTTATCGCGGGCCTAGGCCAGCGCGGCGACCGAATGAAGAAATTTCTTAACGAAAATTAATGATTTTAAACTGACAATTACGTCTAAACGAGTACTGCTTACGATTCGACAAAAATATATGTTAAACAAGAACATTTTCGTAATATTTTTAGGTTTGAATATTTTAGATTTTGTTTATATTACATAGTGTAATTAATTTGTGAAATAAGGTCTAACCGAACACAAAAACGATTACTACGCAAATACTATCTGGCGTATTATTATGAAACCTGCACCATTTTAAAGATAATTTAATTATCTATCTTTTTATCTACGATTTTTTTTCGAATAATCCGTTTTTTTTGCTTAATCGAATAAAAAATTCGTGCGCGGCGCTCTATCGGAAGACGTTTAAATTATTCCGAATCATTTGCTACCGCAGCCGCAAATCATTCCGAATAATTTCAACGTTTTCCGATAGAGCGCAGTTATCTGATATCAGAATTTTTTTTTAATTATAATTGCATAAGTTGTTAAAAATGCTATGCAATAGCTTTACCGCGGCAGTCCCCGAGTGCCACACGTATTTTTTTTAATTAAAAGTTGTTCAGTTGCTCGTACTGATACATCCCCTTGAAGGATGCCGGTTAATAAAACTCACCTGGTATACGAATGAACGAAGTCATTTATAGTCAGAAATCGGATATTATCTGATCAAAGCTACAAAAATGCGAGTTTCGTAATACCAATAGCAGCGTATTCAGATAGCGATTGCTTTGCTAAAGTGTTCGTAATAAGGCTGCAGGAGGGCTGGGCTATTCACGATCCCCGTCACCTTACAGTCGCATGGCAACACCACCGAGCGTAACCAAAGTTTTTGATAAGTCGGCACGCCATCGATAGGATTTTTTGTATATATAGTAACGTATCAAAATCACCTTACTTTGGTTCTCTTGATGACATTATGCAAAATATCATTAAATGCCTATAAAGGACTGTCACAATTTCCGTAATCTCCCCAATATCCAGCTGTCTTTGAAATTGAGGTCTGAAAGTATAATGAGAATAAAAAAGGTAAACTTTATAGACAAGATAAAACGGATTTCCCGGGTGTAGTTGTTGCAACCGATGTTTTCCAGGGAATTCAAGTTGAGTCTCTCATGAACAACGGCGGTTGCAACATCATCGAAATGTGTTACAAAATTCACACGGTAAATACGTTTTTTCCTTTTTATAATGTCAACAGCCGCGATAATCTGTAATTTCAATGATTTATTCAAAATACGGTATTCCGAGACTTCTCAACTACTCGTATATGAACTGCAACTACTGCTTGTCTATTACGATAATAATATGGAATGGTAAAGAGTGCATTTACTTACCGCATTGACGCCGGGTCTGCAGCACAAAGGAACATCACAGTATGATATCGAACCTGGTTGATATTCAGGGTCAATATGAGGATCTGTCAGGTGTACTATCGTCAGAGGTTTACCGCGACATTTAGGTCTTTCAGCGTGTCCTGGAAACCAATTTTTCATAAAATCTATATGGAGGTTCAATTTGTTGGATGTGTAATATTTATCAAGCGAGGAGACACATGTGGATGCGCCAAAACAACACATCGCACAACCAAAATAAAAGGTATAATTAAAAATGTTTCAAGTATAACTCTGTTATAAAACTAGTTAGATAAAGATATAAAGTTTTAAAATACCTTGTACTGCATATTTGAAATACCTTGCTATAAAATATTCAGGGAAGAGATATAATCATTGATTATAAAGGGTATAATATAACTCAATGTCAAAGAACAATTTGGCAATCCGTATGCGCAGGCGACATGCAGGTGGCGCCATTAGCGTTGTCCGGCAAAACTAATAGCATTTTTTGCCCATCTATAATAACATAGATAACGAATCGAGTTTTTATAAAGGACTGGTTGCGTATAAACCAATGATAACGATAATAACATTTAATTATTAGTTCTATTTATCGCATTTTTATATAGGCTGATACATACAGAAATAATACAGGAGATAAAATGCCATCTATTAATATATTTGAACATTAAAGGGAGTTAATTATTATATATTGAAACCCGTAAACCAAATTAAAAAAAACATATTTATGTGAATATTATCAAATACCTACGGAGCTCTGATTTAAAAATTCGTTTTTATTATAGTGTTGTTTTATTTTGAGAGAGGATACCGTATCGACTTGATTAGTATGCGATATATTGGGCTGCTGAACATAAGATTAATCAATGATTGGAACTGTTAGTGCTATGTTAGTGCTACGCGTCATGTTTCGTAGTAAAATCCTAGGTGCCAAAGCGTAGCACCACTTTAAGCAATTTAATTACCTATATAATCAATGATTTATTTATTTATTTTATTTATTTATATACATTAGGGTTATCAGTCATCAACTAGAGTTGGCAACTACAACGGGCGAACCCGTCCCCTCAAGAAGTTTAAAATCAAACTACAATTAATTATAAACAAAAGCAAAGGTCCTAAATGAGACCCTTGCGGTACTTCAGATGGGACTGATATAAAATTCGACTTGCTGACGTATGAAGTAAACCAATGCAATAAGTCACCATGTATACCAATTTATTATTTTATTTATTTAGGTACATATGATTAGGTATACAGTTCATTCATTGGTCATGTAATCTTATAATAATTATATAAATTATTTAATAATTAATATAGGGAGGTTTAACACATCTTACATGACCTTTACTGCCAATAGCACCACTAACTAGGCGATTATTTGGCCCGTCTCTAGATGTGCATATTTTTATGCAATTTTAAGAAATGAAGTGTTTTTTTTTAAATAAATTATTTGGACCCACCACCTGTATATACACATAAATATACCAATTTTATAAAAAATATAGCTATGTAATAAATATATACATTTATAGTTGTAATTTAATAAAATTTAATTAAGAAAAATAGATAAGTGATACTAAATAAATTGTCGTGCGTTGCAAAGAAGTTGATCAGATTTTACATATCCCTTGTTAAGTAGCCATCTATTAAGGTTTGCTTTAAATATTTTTATGTTAGGATAATTTTTCATGTCTTCACTAAGGGAATTATATAATTTTGGGGCTATGTAGAATATATGTCTCTGGGAAATTGTTGTCCTGACTGACGGAATTATATAATTTATACTCGCGGACATTCTTGTGTTCAGATTGTTTTGAGTTCGGGCGTGGTCATCTCTAGATTTGTAGAATGCAAGAAGCGCTTGCTTAATGAATAACTGTTTAGCTGATAGCACATTGGATTGGGAAAATAACAAGGCAGATGGATGACGCCGGTTTTTTTTGTGAATTACTCTCAATAATAATTTCTGCGCTTTTGTCAATCTATCCAGATTATCATTAGTAGTAGCGCCCCATGCCGCGACTCCGTAGGACAAAATACTCTGACACAAGGCCATGTATACCATTCTTATGGTTGTTTTGGACAGAATGTTGCGCAGCCGAAGAAATACATAAACCAGCTTTCTAATTCTCGAACTCAAATTTGCAATCTGATTTTCCCAACATAGCTTCTCATCTACCGTTATGCCTAAGTAGGAGACTGTTGCAGATTTGTTTAATTTAGTACATACACATATATTCTTATCCAAGCATTTGTCGGTATGAATGGCAAGTGTTTGGTTGAGAACCTGGCTGGGATTTTCCCGCAAGCTGAAAGTGATAAATTTTGATTTCGCAGCATTTAGCGTTAAAATATGGTTGTCGATCCAAGTTTTATCCAGTTCCAAGTTACTTTGAGCTTTGAAGAATTACAATGTTGATGAGATTACTAAAATCCTTGCTAAAATCGGTATATGTCATATATACCCACTTTAGAGCGATAATTAGATTGGAGAGATATATAGTCTGTAAATTCAAACAGATTGGTCTAAATTTTAGACCAATCTTTAGACTCTAAAAGAACGTCATTGTCTAAAGCCATTTTGTTGTTGGGAAGAGGCGAGGAAGTAACGGGGTAAACTTGGTTGAAGACGACTTTTCAAAAGCCGTTATTAGAACGGGTAATATGGAGATTGGTCTTTTAAATTGGTATAACATGGGCCTACTTTCATTTTCAGGGAAAGTCACGAAATTGTGTAATGAAATTAAATCCTTTGTCGGCAGGTCGTTCGAATATAATGCTGACAAGTTTTGCAAGTTATGCAGGACTGTTAGCGATAAAGCAGAGATCGAGTCGCTGCCGGGACCTTTCTTTGTATCAACTGCTTTACGGTACTTATGGATTACCGCCTCATTTGTGTAATGAAATTAAATTGTAACGAAATAAAAAGCCCGCCCCAAATGTATTTGTTATATTGACTAAATCGGTTTTTTTATTACACAGTAATATCTACATAATTTCATGCTTTATTTCACTTTATTAATAGGTAATAGTACATAATCATGCAGTTTAGGTGGCAACGGAATAGTGAAATCATAGCGGTCATCATCGAACGGACAATCCTCAGGGTTCGCAGTTTGAAGAACTAAACCACAAATAGATCCTGCATTTGCTTCAGGGACATTTCTCATGACGTACACTAAAATGGGCTGAATAGAAACGGATTTTTGGAAAGACTGAAGCACCTAATAAACTGATTCTATATACTTACAATATAAAGATTGACAATACCGAGGCAAGCATATTCAGGAACCCCAGAAATCAAGGTACATAGCGGCAAAGCGGCAGTAGTAACCTGTTCTTGGTTTATGCTTCCATTTCTATACAAGTCGAATAATGTTTGCATATTCACCTTGCATGCTGTGCATGTTGGTGTCTGAAGAAAAGGATAACGGTACATAACGGTCAATTTTGTTTCACCTAGTTCTTTCGTTTCATAAAATCTTACGCACCTCTCTTTTAATCCCGAAAATTCTTTGTTGCTTGATTAGATCTCTTAAATCTACCACGGTTTGGATATTCATTGCCCAATTGTCCATTTTTATTCGAATCTCATCTGAATTAAAAAAGTATTATTTTGAAAATTGTTACAGTCTCTAATACCAATCCCTAATACAATCTCTTACACTCATACCTGAGTTTAAATGGCCTCTCGCAAAGCATATTGCTGATGCTAACACAATTAAAATATTTAAACACTTCATAACTTTATTTTATATGAAAACTAATCGTTTAGGCGTAGATAGGTGTTTTCATATCAGTGTTTCAAAATTCACTATTTCCTCGTCTGATAAAAAGTATCATTTTATAAAATAAATGAAAGAACGTAAAAAAGTATATTGTACGATTAAACAACACCGATTGAGGATTCGACAGCACAGACATGAAATTTCGTATATGCATTCAATTACGACAGCCAAGTTACGACAGCCAAGTTTCCAACGGTTGGCTTCCAACGAGGAAACTCCTCAACGGCCAACAGCATAGATACAAAATTTTGTAAACGCATTTAATTATGATAGCCTGTTCTAAGTATTACCATGACATGGCTGTTGCACTTATAAAAAAAATCGTTTTTTTTAATAAAAAAAATGTGTATTATATTTATACAATTAATTATAAACTATCAGATATTCTAGATTTAATCCTAGTATGTACACCGTGTAAAAAACCACACCAAATAAAAACGAATAGGTGGTATAAGATACGCTTTCCGTGAAACGTCTTATGTGCAGCTCAATGAGATGCATAGTAGAGAGCTATATAGTTGAGGTGGTATAAGATACGATTTCCGTGAAACGTCTTATGTGCAGCTCAATAAGATGCATGGTAGAGAGCTATATAGTTAAGTAGTGAAATGAATGAAACCAAATAACCTACACATATAAATAGTCCTTTAATATAGTCCTTTAATAACGACAAAACTACGAATTCTAACTAACGCAATCACTTACGTCTTAATCTGTACACGTACTAACGAGTAATAATCAAACGAAAGCCTTGTAAGCGTCAATTTTTAGCTCAAACTGCGGCGTGTGTCACGCTGCACTGGCGCTATGTAGCTGCATGAGTCAGATGCCTTAAGTAATATCAATTTTGCTCTACTCAACCATATAAATGAAACGCACATGGGACATAGTTACAGAGGTACGGGTCATTACTGAGCCGACATGTTTTCATTGCATGCGGTTTTAGCAACTGACCCTCTATTTACCGAACTGAAAAACGTTTAAGGTCAAAAATGCAATTCTCTTTGAGTTTAAGTTGTAGGGGGCTTTGGCCTCGTTAGACAAATGCTGTATTTAATGATCTAAAGATGTAAACTATAAAATTATAAATTATTCGCATCCTTAGTATGAAGGCATTATATAAAATAATTGCACTGATGTACTTTTGACATTGACATTATATTATAATCAGCGATGCTGCCGATAACGATTACGATACGAATAATTGTCTATTTTTGGTGTTTTCTTAATTAAGCCGTATCATCGATTGTTGCCAGCGAAAAAATCTACAGGAGAAACCTATGATCAGGCTAGGAAAACCCTGATATATGCTACAAAAAATCGAAACCTCAAAAATGCTTATATATAATAAGAAATTAACTTGTGTCCTCTAAACTACAAGACAATAGCATCTGGAGTGCTAGGAAGAAAATATTCGGTCGGCAGAGGATCAGGAGGTTTTTTTAAATATTTCTCACACAAGATCTTTTTTTGAGTATCGCTCACACGACATCAATGTTTAACAAGAGTACATTATATATTATACTCGGATGATCTAGCTCTGTGCTGGCATTGCCCATAGTGCATCGCGGTGCCTGACCCGGTCTGTCTTTAACTTGAAGACGTCTGTAAGTTTAACCAAAGACAGTAAGTTTGGCTTGACACAAACCCATCTTGGTTAAAAAATTCTGTGCAACGATAAAACAGAATTTCAAGAACCTGTAGAGACTTCGTACCTACATATCAAGTCAACAAAAGAAATAGATTCTAAAGAAATCCATAAAAGCAAACACAAACTATTCTACACGTGTACTGCCATTAAATTCCATCTAATTTCGGTAATTATTGCAGTCGCAGCCAGTGACTCATTACAATTTCTTCTAATCGATTCAATCGACACACTTATTACCACCACTCTTTCAGCATTGCGTCATGTAGTATGGTATAAAAACCAGTACATTCGACCAATCAATTATCATTCCTCGAGTGGGCATCGACTATCATACTTCGAGTAAACATCCGCGATCATCATTCTTCGAGCACTCACTTTGTAACCGCACACCGCGATCAAATATTCGAAAGCGTTATAACTGGCAATCTTCAATCAAGTTCATCAATAAATATCTTCAGCTTCACCAAGGACGCCTTTCATTACGGAGAAATCCCCAAGATGACACCACCTCCTCACAATGACCAAATTGGAGTCTAGTGAGGGGTGGTCCCTCACAAACCGCTCGGTGAGTACAGAACCGATAGCGCTCAACCGACTAAATCCAGATAGGTTACACGTGCGCGACTCTAGCTAATAAGCAACGAACGAAATCAATTGTAGGATTACGGAAAATAACGATCGACATCAACTTTTTCAAGTTTTTGGTTTTCCTACTTGTAAAATTTAATAACTTGAAAAAATAAATTTTAGCAAGGACGGAAAAATATTTACGCAGAAAAAAATATATTTTGTCCGTAAAACAAATAGATTTTAGTTAAAAAAAAAATATTTTACTGAAATTACGGAAAAAAAAGAAAATTACAATAAAATATAAGAAAAATATAGTAATTAGGTTTCTTAAAAAAAAAAAAAAATTTACTTAAATTAAACCAACCATTGACCTAACCGAAAACGTGGTTAGGTCAATGGTTGTGATTAGTATTTCCCATCACCAAGTGGTCGACAGTAGATATACTTTTGATTTATCGTTTTCCTTATATCTCTTAAGCCAGATAAAATATCATATCGGTTTTACTCAAAAAACGATTCCCATGGAAATACCTACAAATTGGTTACTAAAATTTTCCCTTAGCATATCTTTAAGGGAATAATCTGGGTTGAAGTGATTGCAAAATGCAAACATGTCGTTTCTTTGTGGTTTTCTTAATATCTCTAAATCCTAATTAAAAATTAGATCGGTTTGACTTAGAAACAGGTTCGACATATAAATACTCAGATTCAGATTTTTTTGCTTAACATCTCTTTAATAGGATTATCGTGGTTGAAGTGATCGAAAAGTGCTAAAATGTTTTCTTGCGGTTATCTTTTAATACCTCTTAAGCCTGTTTAAATATCATATCGGTTTTACTCAAAAAGATTCCCTATATTATTTCCTACATACCTATTATAATTATGATTTCTATCTAAACATCTCTTTAAGTGAATAAAACATCTCTTTAAAAAGTTACAATTCGGATACTTATATAAAGTATATATATAGTGGAAAAAAATTGGGGTAAATTTATTTATTTATTTATTTATTTAGTACTTTATTCATATTTTTTTTTATACATATAGCCACATTATTACCAATGTTATAAAGTAACTCGGAAAAATTTAACACGCAAATGTAGCAAATGGTCAGTGCCCACCTAACTAGGACTGTAATGTCCCGTATCTAGGCAGGTCAGAGTAAACATCCATATCCTGCTTTACAAAGTAAACATCAATTTTCTGCTTTCCAAATTAAGTAATCGGTATTTAGAGATTAGTAGAAAAACAAACCTTATAAGGATCAAAAAGGGGAAAAACGATATCTCTATAACCGATTAAGCTATAAACGTTAAGGTCAGGGAAAATAATCTAATAATACAATAAGAAGATATTTTTAATGGCGGTTTTTTAAAAGCTAACCCATGAAGGGAATAATCGGTAGCTGATAGGAGGAAAAATATAAAGTGTGGCTTTACGGTTTTCATATTATATCTTAAGCCCGATGAAATTGGAAATATATTGTAACAAAAACAGGATAAAAATGAATGTAGCAAAATGTTTCCACATAAGCTTTACGCGAAATAGAAACAAGATTAACTATTCATATCTGATCGATGACATTCCTATCGCGACGTGCACTTCTATTAAGGACCTGGGTGTAGTTTTAGATGACAGATTAAGCTTTCGGGCACATATTGCAGCTATTGCCGAAAAATCTAGTAGAATGCTTGGCTTCATAATTCGCGCATCGAAACCATTCACCGATCCATTAATATTGAAGGTATTATACAATGCGTTTGTTCGATCTCCCCTTGAGTTTGCTTCTCCAATATGGTCTCCCTGTTATCAGGTCCACATTAACAGACTGCAAAATATCCTAAATAAGTTCGTTCGATACTTAAATTTCAAGACGAAAAGTTATTGTAATACTACTAATGAGGCGGCCTTACTATTTAAAATAAATTCGCTATGTTATCGGCGCAACTTGAATGATGCTCTGTGCCTCTATAAAATAATGAACGGTATATTCGATTGCTCTGACCTGGTGGGAGCGATCAATATTAACGCCCCAATGAGGACCACACGCCAATTTGACCTGTTTCGATTGCCGCGCTTTAAAACTAATGCATCAAGGAATGGAGTACTCACACGCTGTTGTGAGCTTTATAATACCCATTTAAATGGTATTGATATGTTTAATAATTCCATAATCACTTACAAATACTCCGTAAATCAAACCCTAACCGATACAATAAGCTGACTTGGTTTTTAGCTATTTTTATTGATTATTATTATTATATTTTATATACGCCATTACTAATATCCTACCCGCTCACACTCCACACTTACACGCTCAACACACTCCCACAAACACATACACACACCCTGCATACTCGACTCTTATGTACTTCTAAAATTGAAAAAAATTAAATTGAAGGTACGTTAGTTTTATTAAGTAGTTAAAAAAAAACGTAATTTATGTAATTTTATTGAAATCCGTAACCGGTTTTATTTGTTGTAAATCTGCATACATTAAAAAAAATATTATTACTGTAATACTGTGTGATTTCTTAATAAAGAATTGAATTGAATTGAATTGAAATACCATACCGGTTAAGTTGAGCGGTTTAGTTAGGTGAATATTTAACGTTAATAAAATAGCTCTTTATACCGCTACACGTTTTCGATATATATATATTTTAAATAATTCACATGTATCGAATATATAATCGGCATTTAATTCAAATATCACAAAATCTCAATTTTATTTATTATAAGTATTGCAATTGTGTCCAATTATATTCTTCTTTTTGTGACGATTTGAAGATCTGAAAATTAAAATAAAGTAATTAAACTTGATTGCTTTAAAAACTCCAGGGAAATGTTTGCGCGATGTGTACAATCGGAGTGCAACGGGATGGGAAAGACTCTACCAGACGAATACTATAATGTTATAATCTGAGCACTACGACTGATATAAGTGATGTCTAGCGCAGTGATTCCCAAAGTAGTAGGTACCTAGTAAGTTCCATAAATTTCCGACCCCGCCCACTTTGGATGCATGAAACCTGACTGACTGACTTCTTCTATCGGATGATGCATGATCTGCCGTTATTGTGTTTTGCGCCTTACTAATTCATTTTCAGCAGTTTCGTTTTAAACTTGATTCAAAGCAGATATGTCAGATATGTTGAAAATACTAAAAACCGAATATCGCGCTGTGATATTTTTTTTACTAAAGAATTCAAGAGAAAATTTAACACCGTTTGGATGAAGTGTATCGGGCTTCTTCTTCTTCATATTCCACTATACAGGAATGATTAAGCTATTCAGACTGGGCCGACAAACTCTAGATGTCGATCCTTGCCCCGGTCGGCCTGCCGAAGCCGTCACCCCAGAAATTATTGCTCTTGAGGATCTTAAACTGCTTTAATACCGACGTTTGAAAACAAAGAAAATCGCAGAAAGACTGCCATTATCTAAAACTATCGTTATCAGAAATATTAAAGAACATTTACACATGAAATAGGTTAGTGGAAGATGGTTGCTGCGACTCCTTTCTGGTTTGCAAAAAAGACGTGCGATTGAAGTGTTGTCGAGAATTTTTAGAAGAGTAGGTATAGCCTCGATCCAGAAATGTATTTGAAATAAATTGTTACTTGAGATATGATTATGGTTCTGTACTATGGCCCCAAAAAGGAGTTAATGGAAAGTGCCTCTCGAAATGCTAGTCACGCAGTCAACAAAAAAAATGGCTTAATTTTTTTGGGATTTCCAAGGGATTTTGCTCATTGGGATTAATGATGAAACATAGATTTTTCAGAAGAATAGTTCACTTATCATACGGTTGCCCAACATAAAGGAGTTTAATGTGTAAAATAATAATATTAATAATAATATAATATAATTCGGTCCATGTATCTATGTTTTTCGTGTCTTTATTTCACCATAACTTCTAGACGCTTAAACAGATTTGGATGTCTGTGGTACCGTTAGCATCGTTATATTATTCCAGATAGTTTACGGTATCTAAAATCCACAACCTCAATAACCCAACTGGGATATTGAGGTTGTTGTAGAAATAGCGATAGCGTAGGTATGTGGTATTTGTATCACAAAGAGAATATGTCACAATAATTTGTTATAATGTCACAATATCTTAATTTTTTATCATTTATGTATGTTTGTATGCATTATTGACGTCAAAAAGTTACGATTTCGTACTATTTTGAATAAAAAACTTATGATTATGATTATGATTAGAAAGCCAGTGCAGTTGATCATAGAAGCAGCAGCACAGAAGCAGATTTAGAAGAAATTATTCCAATTGCTTAAAATTCACTTGGAGAAAGGAGTATTTAAGTGACGACTATAGATATTTTGATGGTGTTGTTTAAATCTTCCCTAAAGTCGGACTCAGTAGCATTGTGAATACGGTCTTAATTGGAAGTGAATCCAATTGCCAATAATATTTTGGACTTAAAACACCTATGAAATCTTG